>BGPR01011612.1:28772-47906 GCA_013235015.1 Araneus ventricosus | reverse complement strand
ATCATTGCGCAGGAGGAAACATGGCATCTACATTTCAAATAATTTTGGATTTTAATGATTGCTATCATCTGAGATTGTTTGCTCAGGTGAAACATTATTGACGATAACTAAACTTAAGACAACTTCCTTTTAAAGCAAGAATGATTTAGTTGAGGAACATTTTTCATTTACATGAAATATTTTCTACTTTATGAAAAAGCCATGAAGTGTCGGCCACATGAAGGATATCATCTAGATTTCTTGACCACATTATATTTCAACAAGCAGCATGGTATTGGACTTTTATCAAACGTCGCCACCGGTGTAAAACAATGTCATTGTCAATTTAATATGATTATACCTTTTCTTCTCATAAACTTATGGCAGAGTTTATAGAGAAAAGCAATTATTGTGTTGAGTTGTTACAGTTCTGTCAGTTTATTTCACTTACTTAGTTTCATTCTGTTATTAACATAAAAAGAACGAGGTGACACGTGATAGATACTCGATATCATGGCGAAATGTCGAGGATTTGAGCCCTCGATTTGGGCTTCACCAAAGTGTGTTGAGTTAATGGCGATCCTATTTGCCCTTCGGAAGATCTCATCTTCTAATCAGAGTAGGTTTTGCATCTACACAGACAGCATGAGCGCGTCGGAAACACTTCCCAACTATAAGGATAATATGCACCCTCTTGCACTAGCTATTTTGTCTCTTTTGCGAGTACTTCAGCATGAGGGTTTAGAAAAAATATTTTGCTGGGTCCCAAGTCACGTGGGACTCCCTGGCAATGAGCCGGCGGACTGCACTTCAAAAAACAACTTTTTATTTTCTCGTATACGAAGTACAAAAGAGAAAGTATTGCAATCGTCAAACAATTCGAACCGAGTCTGAAAAACACAATTTTGGAATTATGTCTGTCTGTGAACACGATAATTCGAAAACTATTAGAGGTACGGGGATGAAATTTGGTATGTGATACTGACACAAAATTTGTAGGTTTCTTTCAAATTGTGGACAAAGTCCGTCAACGGGAAGTCCGTCTGTCTGTCCGCGTTCATGTGAACACTAAATTCAAAAAAAATATCAGCTAGATGTATAAAATTTGGTATACAGCTTTATCATCAGGAATGTAGATCCGTATAAAATGTTAGGCCAAATCAGTCAAAGGGTTGACTGTCTGTCGGTCTCTATAATCGCATACTTCTGAACATTATAACTCGTAAACCCTACGGCTTTGATGAATAAAAATTGGTATGGGGCCTGCTAACATTAATTGTAGACCCGCGCCCATTTTTCGTTTCAATTGGCCGAAAACAAGTTGTTCAAATCGCCTATTTGTCTTTTTTCATCACGCAATGACGCGAGGCCGTTATTGCGCAATTGCACGATTCACTTGCGCTAATCATTTCCGCTTCTACCAACGCCTTTCGTCTTCAAGAGCTGCCGATTCCCAAGCTTTTTTTCTCTACTGCATTAGGGACGCTTGTTCGTTTTACTGCCTTTCAGCTTATTTTTTCTCCACATGTGTTAGACCACTCCCGCTGGTTTAGAAAAGCACAAGGCAGGAAACGGCACATATTGCGGTGGATAGCAATGGAGTATGCAATATTTTCAACGGTTTTGCTGTTCCTGCTAAATATTCATTCCACTAAAGCAAACATTCTCTCAAACCTGTCGTTTTTAAACCCTCGGTTTCCCATTAAGTGACAATCTTCTGTTTATTGTTGCTTATAGTTTTTAGAATAATCCTTAACCCCTTCCCAAACCTTTGGAGCGTCACCTATTTCCCTATGAAATGTAAAAAACCCAGCGGGAGTGGTCTCCCCTAAACTTTCTCGTATACTTCCCCAAAAAAGCACTGTTTCCTCTCCCCCCCGCTTGGATAAAAAAAATTCGAACCTACTGTAACCCACAATCCAATGACTATCAGAAGGTTTAGATTATTTCATTATAGTTATTATAGTTTAGATTATAGTGATTGCAAAATATTTAGGTAAAGAATGAAATTCAAAGAGATGTGTACGGATTAAAACCCATCTAACACACAATTCCACTGTTTCCGGCTCAAGGACAAAGTGACGTAATCCTTCCGCGTGCACAGAGATTGCTACCAGTGCGCATGCGTATGGAGAAACGGATTAGAAAAATTAATTATGCAATTTGAACGACTTTTTTTAACCGATTGAAACGAAATTTGGGCACAGACCTATAATTACTATTAGCTACCGCCATACCAATTTTAGGTAAAGAATATTTAGGTAAAGAATCAAATCAAGAATCAGGCCCAAGGACAAAGAGACGTAATCCTTCCGTGTGCACAGAGATTGCTACCAGTACGTATGCGTATGGAGAATCGGATTAGAAAAATTAATTATGCAATTTGAACGCCTTTTTCTAACCGATTGAAACGAAATTTGGGCACAGATCTATAATTATTATTAGCAACCGCCATACCAATTTTAAGTAAAGAATATTTAGGTAAAGAATCAAATTCAAAGAGATGCGTACCGATTAAAACGCATCTATCACACACTGCTAGTTCCACTCTTACCGGAGAGTTGGGAAGTGTTTCCAATGCGCTCATGCTGTCTGTGTAGATGCAAAATCTACTCTGAGTAGAAGATGAGATCTTCCGAAGGGCAAATGGGATCGCCGCTAACTCAGCACACTTTGGTGAAACCCAAATCGAGGGCTCAAATCCTCGACATTTAGCCATGATATCGAGTATCTATCACCGTGTCACCTCGTTCTTTTTACGTTAATAATAAAATGAAACCAGGTATGTGAAATAAACTGACAGAACTGTAACAACTCAACACAATAATTGCTTTTCTCTATAAAATCTATCATACGTTTATGAGAAGAAAAGGTATAATTGTATGAACTTGACAATGACATTGTTTTACACCGGCGGCGACGTTTGATAAAAGTCCAATACCATGTTGCTCGTTGAAATATAACATGGTCAAGAAATTTGAAGATATCCTTCATGTGGAATACACTTCATGGCTTCTTCATAAAGCAGAAAATATTCCATGCAAGTGAAAAATGTTCATTCTTGCTTTAAAATGAAACTGTCTTAAGTCTAGTTATCGTCAATAAAGTTTCACCTGAGCAAACAATCTCGGGTGATAGCAATCATTAAAATGCAAAATTATTTGAAATGTAGATGCCATGTTTCCTACTGCGCAATGATGTTTCTTGTTGGCTCAGGTGGCAGCAATCATTAAAATGTAACTATTTTTTAAATGAAGGTTTTAACCGCCATTTCCGGCTAGATCACAGGAAGTGAAATCGACGGTTAAAATAAAGTTGGGCCATAGTTGAACTAAATTAAATTTATTGTTCTCACATCTTCCACATAGAATTATTCTGTATTAACTAAGATTACATTACATTATACAACTCCCTGAGCATAGCGAGATTTGTCCGTCCCCGTGAGAGGGAAAAAGCGACCGTCTTCGCACGAACTGTCAAGTCACTCTGTCTATCGTGCTTCTGATCACGAAAAGTTCTTGCAGCGCCATCCACCGGCAGGAGGGAGAAACAAAATGTGATTGTCACAAGGTGCCATATTTCCTGTTGTTAACAAAAGCCCAACCGCTAAAGCTTTTAAGATTTTCGTTAATAAGGAGATCGAAGGGAATTCAAATTCTCATAGCTAAAAAACCTACCCTTACAATTTAATATTTGACTCTCTAATGGGAAATCATGCACCTCATAAGTGGTTACCATATCTCTTAATAGAGTTGGAATAACGAAGTCCTTCTGAAGAACTTTTTAAAGAAAGGCGTTGGTCTATATTCAAAAGCATACCTCGAGCATTAAGAAAAACACAGGGCAACAAATTTCGCTGAGACCCATGTTCGGACTACCAATTTTTTAAATGATGCTGACAAGCATGATTTTATTCAAAACTAAAAAAAATTCCGAACCTATCGAATATCACATTGATGTGCGTAATCCATCAATTTAATTCGGTATGCAATGTAATGTCACAAAACTTGGTGTCACTTTCTTCCTATATTTGTCTTACGGTTGGGAAGAGAGATTTACAGAGGTTCTTATTAGCTATTGGAGGAGGTCAAGCCTATGCCCCCTGACCTTGATGGCAAACTTTTAGTCTTTGCCGACAAAATGCAGGTTCTCGAATATGCTAGAATTTTGATTCTATCTCTATTAGGGACGGAATTCTAGGAGACATTCGAGATGATTCTATGTGACGTCACACGCTGTCGAAAAAGACATAAACATCCGGAGGTTCTGAGACTGGTGAAAGTCTTTGGAATGTGTTTGAACGTCTTTGAATCTCTTTGAAGTTTTGTTCGCATGGCGAGATGGTCAGCTGTTAGATGCTGAGTGCTATTATTGGTGTTGTATCTGTTATTATTTGTGATTTGCTGTCTACTTTTGTTGTTAATTTGTGTCAATGCTGTTCTTTTCGTGCTACCTGTGCTTCGAGTTTTCTGGAATATTCGTTAAATAAAGCGTGATTTTCAATTATCCAGCTTGTGGACTGCTTTCACCCACCAGACAATTTTCGTAACAGTATTATGAAAAAAGATTTCTGCATTCGGAAAGAACCAGTATTGGAACCAGATCTCTGTCCAAGTTAATCTGGATGTACAAGACTGTATTTAATAAGCAATGGGAATGGACAAATTTGCAAATTCTACCTTGAATAACACTACCCGTTATCTGTTTATTCTGTTTTTTGCAGAAATATAATATGGACAGTTAAATTTTTTTTTTAAAAAAAAGGTTCTTTATATATGTCTGGTATACTGCTAAACCAAGGTAGCACAACATATTGCACGATATTGTACAATATTGCTTAATATTATATGATATTGTACAATATTATACGATATTGCTAGTATTGCTTGATATCGCACAATATTGTACAATATCTTTGTGCTACTACGGAAAGTGACCAAATAAAAAAAACGTAGTATTCAGAAAAATGCGAATGAAAGTTAACGACGACTGGAAAAAGAATTCGATTATAATCAGATTTTATAATAATTATTTCTTTCATATTTTGATATTCGTAATCTTTACTCTTACACTATTCGTAATCTTAACTTTTGGTGTTTAGTAACATTTTTTTCACATTGGTATGGGAATTTGGAAGGAGGGGCGATTTTGACTTGGACACTAAGGTGTTTCGAATATAAAGTGATTTGGTCATTTTTTAATTTCTCGAAAACGCATTAAATTAATTCATTTAAATTTTGGTTATTTACCAGTGGCGCCCTCTGTTACCTGTTAGTCAATATGAGAAAAAAATTATCTCAAGTTTAAGAAGTGGAAAATAATTAAAATAAAAATATTCCGCTGTTTAGTGCACTAATGAAAACGTGTTTTTATGTCGTCTGTATTAACGAGTTTTCTGTTTTGTTTATTTTGGGGTCACAAATAGAAAAGTATTGTAACAGTCAAAGTTTTGATGAAGTTCCTCATCTCGACCTCCCTGAGTTCAAAAATGCCATTTTTGGAATTATAACTGTCTGTCTGTCTGTTGACACGATAACTCAAAAACACAACGTGTTCGAAGGATGAAATTCTTTATGCGCTCTTTGTTGTAGCACCCAAATTGTAGTTTTCTATGAAAGTTTGGACGAAATCTGCTTGAGGGAATTATGTATGTATGTTCGTCCTTATGTATGTGTATACGATTGCTCAAAAACGCAATAGACTAGAAAGATGAAAATTGGCATACGGTATTCTCACCAGAATTACAGTCTGTATAAAACTTTGGACCAAATCCGTCAAATGAGTGACCAGTAGATGGTCTTACCTTCTACTGGTCAATCTATTCTTGTATTCTACTTTTTGACTTGGTCACTTTTGCAGTATACCTACGATATAAAATACGCTTTGTAACAGATGTATTTATCCGGCAGATGGCGCTGCCTCCTTCCATCTTATGATGACTCTCGGACAATGAGAAAGTCAGATACGCGAAGAGATCCGGTCTTGTTGAACCGGGAAAATGTATTCTTGTCTTTTCTATGTAAAATGCAAATAACTGTAAATAATCATTAAGTGTTCATTAAATAAGTACTTATCATTTCAAGGAAACCTCTTCATTTCAACCTGAAGTCTTTTTCTGTGAATTAAAAGTAATGGCTCTCTCAGTAATCTCTACTAAGATAGCCGAGCATGTATAGCTTTTATTAATGTACTAAAAAAGTAGAAAGTTATTATTTTATTAAAAATCCGAAGGTCAAAACAAAATCGTAAATGCGTGAGGGGCTTATATAAATACTCTAATTAAATCTAATTAATCGCATTCATAATATATTTTAATTTTTAATGAATTTTTATTTATTATGCTATTTTCAGCTCCTCGTGCTTTTTTAGCTTTTGATTTGGCCTCCATATTTTTGCCAAATAACTGAGTAATAATTATTTTTATATTATAAATAATTATTTCCTCAATAATTATTTTCTACCTCTGCGCACCAATTAAAGCGCTTTATTAAAAGCATTGGTATTTTCATTATTTACTGCTTTTTTTGTCTTTAATATATTTCATAATTCTGTATTTGCAATTATTAGAGAATCTTGTCATGAATTTTTCTCAAATTTCTCTCTTGTCTACTTCGTATACGAGAAAGTAAAAAATTGTAGTCAGATATAAAATGTTGTAACATCACAAAACGAATTACTTTGATTTGGAATTTATTCGTCAATTTATTTATTTGGAATTTATTCATATCCACACGCATTAAGACAAAAAAATATTTTATGCATAAATGTTAATAATTTTCTAGCTGCCAAATTGTCTTACAAACGTGCAACTATTATGAAGTCGAATATAATTTGAATACCAATACAGACCGAATGTTTAAACAGCCTTGACCTTGGATTCTTTTTTCAGAAATTATTTTGGAATTTTGCCAAAAAGCCACAATAGCAGACGATTCGATCGAAAAACATTGTATCAATTTTCAAAATTGTCGTCGTTAAAAAGAATTCGATGAATAAAATTGTGGAAGAAACTTTTTAGATAAATTAAATCTTTAAACCTTTAAATTAACGAAAACAGCAGTTTTTGTATCGGTATTATGGAGAAGTATTTGAAACGTCAAGCTTTTACTGAAATCACAAAATCAAATTTTCATTTAAAGGAAAACATTAATTCACATTAAGAAATTAGTTAGTTTTTTTTCGAAATTTCCCATTCTTTTTACTTTCTTGTATACGAAGTATACAAAGAGAAAGTATTGTAATCGTCAAAAAATTCGAATTCGAGATTTTGACGAATCTCCACGTTTTAGACCTCCCCGAGTCCGAAAAACACAATTTTAGAATTATGTCTGTCTGTCTGTGAACACGATAACTCGAAAACGACTAGAGCTACGGGGATGAAATTTGGTATGTGATCTTTATACATAATTTGTAGGTTTCTATCAAATTTTGGACAAAATCCGTCTATGGGAAGTCTGCCTGTCTATCTGTCCGCGGTCATGCGAACACTATAACTCAAAAACTTGACTAGCTAGATGGATAAAATTTGGTACACAGTTTTATCGTCATAAATGTAGGTCCGTATAAAATTTTGGGCTAAATCCATCAAAGGGTTGACTGTCTGTCGGTATGTATAATTTACTTTTGAAAATAATCCGTTTCTCCACGCGCATGCGTACTGAAAGCAATCTTCTGTGCACGCGAAAGCTATGGTGCGAATTACGTCAGTTTGTCCTTGAGCCTGTAAGAAAATCGTTACGCATTTCTTTGAATTTGATTCTTTACCTAGATATTTTTCAATCGCTATAATGAAAAACTTTCTGATAGCCATTGGATTCTGGGTAACAGTAGGTTCGAATTTTTTTAGCCACGCGGGGGAAGGGGAAACGGCAGCTTTTTGGGGAAGTATACGAGAAAGTTTAGGGGAGAACACTCCCGCTGGTTTTTCATTTAACTACAACTGCATTAAAAAATATAGTTTTGAATCAATACTTCAAAATATCATGCTTGAAACTACTTCTTCTCAACTAACATCCGATCGTAAGTATTATCGCACAGAAGATTGCAATAATTCTTTCTGATTTAGGAGGCTTGCAATTTGAAAATTACTCTTACTAGAATATATTTTACTAAATAACATTTTTAAAAAAACTTGAGATTTTTACTCAGTTTTGCAAGCGTTTTAGTTCTGCAGAGATTTATAATTAAGTTTGATAATAAGTTAAACATATTTATTTTGTAACTGAGATAATGAGTACTGATATTAAATAAGTGATACCTTTTTATATGTCCATCATCAATGAATTTTTTTATATCAATACTAAAGTCAATAATTTTGATGTCGACTTTATCTTTTAAAAAATTTGATGAACATTTTATCATCTTCATGAAAGATGTTTTTACTTTCTCGTATACGAAGTGTACAAAGAGATCGTATTGTAATCGTCAAAAAATTCGAACTCGAGATTTTGACGAATCTCCACGTTTTAGACCTCCATGAGTCCGAAAAACACAATTTTGGAATTATGTCTGTCTGCATGTCTGTGTCTCTGTGAACACGATAACTCGAAACTATTAGAGATACAGGGATGAAATTTGGTACGTGATCTTTACACATAATGTGTACGTTTCTGTCACATTTTGGACAAAATCCGTCTACGGAAAGTCTGTCTGGTTGTCTGTCCGTGTTCATACGTACACTATAACTCAAAAACTTGAATAGCTAGATGGATAAAATTTGGTACATAGTTTTATCATCAGGAATGTAGGTTCGTATCAAAATTTGGAGCAAATCCGTTGAAGGCTTGACTGTCTGTCGCTCTGTACAATCGCATGCTTTTGAACACGTTAACTCCTATACGCTATGACTTAGATCATACATGGGCAAACTACGGCCCGCCGGAAGGTTTTATTCGACCCGCGGATAGAATTTTAATTTGCCGGTCTGACGGAAATTAAAACAAAATATAATTTATATATTATTTATCCATCTCCTTTTCTACTTTGTTTAAATATCATTTTTTTTCTTCCTTTTTTTTCAAAGGACTGATGATCTTTTTACTTTCTCTATTTTTGTTCTATAAAACATAAATCGACGGAAATAGCAAGCACAGACAGAGTTGGCCCCAGTGCGTCTGCCTTTCGCTCGCGCCCTCTGGCTGTAATGTTCTTTTTTATTTGATTTATTGATGGTATTCCCGGTTTCATTTCTGTTGAAAATCATTCTGTTTTTCGCATTCAACCACATCGCAACGATGTGTTTCTGTACATTACTCGCAGTGCATATTCTATAGAAGCTATCAATAAACAGATAGCTTTCAATCGGTAAAATGTTAAAAGCGGAAGTTCTTTGTTAGTTATAGCTGTAGACTGGCACCAACAAGCGTTATCTCTTTCTCGGGGAGCAGACATATGGGAATCCAATATAGGTGAATTCGGCCTCACATGTGGCAGATTGCGCATTTTAAGCTCCAGAGGAGGCTTTTTCTTTTGGCGCGAGTTTTAATATTATTGATTGCGTATGGAAAGATTGCGGACATATAGCATCATTGTGAATAGTGGTGCAAGTATTAAAAGTATAGCGTAGCTAGTACTTGTTTGGGTTATTCGTAATATATTTCAACCCCAAAATGGCTACTAAAAAACGTAAAGTTGATTCAAAGTGCCGTGCTTTTAATGATGAATGGACCTGGAAATATTTTTTTACAGTTGTTAAAGATAAACCAGTGTGTCTCATCTGCAATGAAGCTGTAGCAGTCTTCAAAGAATAGAACATTTCCCGTCATTTCACATCTAAGCATAAGAATTCCAATAACGAAGCAATGTCCGAATATGAAAGAAAACAAAATGTAGAAAGTCTTTGTAAAAAATTATCAAGCCGACAAAATTTTTTCAAGGTAAACACTATCCAAGAAGAAGCTACACATGCAAGTTACATTGTAGCATACAATATTGCTAAAAATAATAAATCTCTCAGTGATGGGGAGTTCGTTAAACAATGCATGCTCCAAGTTTGTGATGTTTTATGTCCAGACAAGAAAAATAATTTTCAAACTGTAAGCTTATCTCGAAAAACGGTGACTTCTAGAATCGAAGCCATCGATAAAAATTTGACATCAGAATTAGAGTCAAAGATTGGCCAGTTTAAATTTTGCTACATAGCTATGGATGAAAGCAGTGATATAAATGATACTGCTCAATTAGTATTATTTATAAGAGGTGTTGATGAGGACTTTGACATTACCGAGGAACTGGCGTGCATGCGTTCTTTAAAGGGAACTACAAAGGAATGTGATAATTTTCGTGAATTTCAGGAAGGGATTTTAACTTTGAAAGTGCCTATAACAAATATATGTAATATTACGACCGATGGAGCACCAAATATGACAGGAAACAAATCTGGATTTCTTGGACTCTTTAATCAAAACTATCCCGGGAACAATGTTGTTTTTCTACATTGCTACATTTACTACATACATCAAGATGCACTGTGTAAATCTGCATTGAATATGAAACCCGTGCTTGATACAGTCGTGAAGCTTCTAAATACTATTCGATCTCGTGGGCTTACTCACAGGCAATTTTGAGATTTTCTTCATTCCGTGCAATATCTGAATACTCTGATGTACTGTATTACACGAAAGTAAGGTGGCTTAGTGCAGGATGTGTTTTTGAGCGAGTTTGGCAGCTGAAAGACGACATTTTGTCGTTCTTCCATGAGAAATAGTGTTCTGCGGAGTGCGAAATGTTAGAAGATACAGAATGGCTTTCGGACTTTGCATTTTTCACAGATCTTCTTTGTCATATGAACAACTTGAATGTCAAGATGCAAGGGAAAAATCAATTTATCGACGATATCTGGGCCCATCTCAAAGCTTTTAAACTAAAACTTAATCTGTTTGCTGGGCAGCTAGCTAAGAGCGACTTGTCTCATTTCTCGAGGTTAAATTCAATACCCTCAGTAAATGAAGAGAAGCTTAAGAATTATGAAGATGACTTGAAAAAACTGCATTTTGAGTTCGAACGCAGATTTCAAGATTTCAGTGCCATTCAAAGAAAATTGGATACTTTTACCATGCCTTTCAACGTAAATTGTGAAGCAGTGAGGTCAGATTTGCAGCTTGAATTAATTGAGTTGCAATCTAACAATCATCTCAAGCAGTCGTTTCTAAATATGCCAAAGTTAGAGTTTTACAAATCATTATCGAAAGTAAGTTTCCCAAATTTAATATCTCACGTCCAGAAAATCAGTGCTATGTTTCCTTCATCTTATATATGTGAACAAGTGTTCTCAACTATGAACCTTAGAAAGAATTATTTCAGAAGTAGACTGATAGATGAGCATTTAGTCTCGTTCCTTAGAATCGGTACATCTCACTTCGAACCTCAATATAAGGAACTTTTAAAAATGAAATTGCAATTTCATTCATCTCATTAACATATTTAAATTATAATACTTGCATATTGTTTTTAAATTTTTAGAAAAATTTATCTTGGCCCGCCAAACTTTTTTTTTTCGATTTTTTGCCCGCGACCCAAAAAGTTTGCCCATCCCTGACTTAGATAAATAAAACTTTGTTTGAGGTCTGCTAACATAAATTGTAGATCCTTGCCCAATTTTCGTTTCAATCGATTAAAAAAAGCGTTCAAATTGCATACTCGTTTCCTTCACCATTCGATGACGCAAAAAACCAGCGGGATTGGTCTCCCTTAAACTTTCTCGAACACTTTCCAACAAAATGTCATTCCCTCTCCCCTTGAGCGGATAAAATATGCAATCCTTCTGTAACCCAGAATGCTATGACTATCCACGAGTTTCCCTCAGCGTTCGCCAAGATCATGAATGTCGCCAAGCGTTCGCCAAGATTCAAAATGGCCTTGCGACATAGTAGGAAAATTGAATATGCAATTTGAATTTAGTAACATAAGAAAAGTTTGAGTGCTGAATTATTTTAGATCCTCTCCAAAATTTATGAGCGCAACATAGCCAAACGTGGCTCTTGCGCCAGCAAACCTTACAAACCAGACCAAAGCAAACCAAAATTTATCAGACTTCCAGCGGGCGCACGTATGTAGGAGATACTTATATTGTCATCTTATTACATAGTTATATCGTTGTTATATAAATTTAAGTGCAATTTTTATTTATATAAACTTTGTTTAGCATGAAGCTAATGAATACAATACATAAATAAAAGTTGCATTTATTTTTATAGAAACGGTATAAATATGTAATACGATGCACGATATAAGTATCTCCTGTATACGCGCCCTCCCTGGAAGGTTAAAAAGATTATTGGGAAACGTTTTAGAGTATAAGCATTATCGCTATTCTGACTTGTTCGCTAGAGCCTTGTGTCATCGCCATCCTGATCAGTAGACCCTGTTGTAACTTTTAAACTGGGCTTTAATCCAACAAATCACATAAATTCCACCAGAATATCACAGCATTTAAATATATTTAAAATATCTCTAAAACTGTCCAAAGCTATAAACTTAAAAAATCTAAAAAAAGTAATAAGGTTCACAATTTTTTTTATATCGCCTAAATGTTTGTCAGTATATTTCTGGAAATTTTATATATTGCTGACAATGATGACAAAAAATGCATTAATGATGTTTTGCTTTAAGATGCTTTTAAATGTTGATATCATTAAAATTACAAATTTCATGTGATGTAAAGCACCGTTTATACGTATCTCATTTATTGGTCGCTTACATTTATACGTCATTTCATCACAGTCCCGATTCATTCGTATTCATTGTAATGATAAAGCACTTTGTTTATATGACTCAAAGTTTCGTCATACGTCGTTTCCTACAGTTCTAAAATGTGAAAATTTCTTCCTTTCTAGTAAGTATGTGAACTGTGATAAAGATGTCATGACTTCGAAATTATTCACAATTAACGAATTAAGACAAATTGTCTGATGATGCTTGGTCTTCAAGCGATGATGAAGTTTTTCACCTTTCTTTAACCATTTCGCACCGAGCGAGGCGGTCCCGGGCGGCTTAAAAATTTCCCCTTAACACCGACGCAGGCCGGTCTGAGGCGGTTGACTTCTTCTGAGGGGAGGTGAGGTTCTGAGATCGCTTAGGAGATAAGCTCGGTAGGGGGTCCAATTATCCTTGCCAATCACAGCTCAATTCCGCGCGCTTTACGGGAAGTTTATAGCAGGGGTTGGGGTTGTGGGGTAAATGATCACCCAGGTTGGGCGAGTCCAATTCATGTCATTTCCTTCTAAATCTCCCGGTTTTAAAGGGGTTAGAAGAAAAAAGTCGCATCGGGATTAAAGAGATAAAGACGCAATGGAATCCATTGAAAAACTTCGAACATATTTCTTTTGTCAAAAGAATAGTGAAAAAGCATTCAATGAGCTTAATTCTATTCGTAATGATGTACTTAATACTCAGTTACAGACTTAACTTAATACAGACAATCATCACTTCAGACGAAGGTTAAAGATTTTCTTAGTTAAACGCCTACCTGCATGCACATAAATCGCATAAGATATGCATAATTAGTCTCTACTGATAATAAAAGAGAATGTCTGTGTGTGTGTGTGTGTTGGCGTTCTACCGGACAGACCGCTGGGCTTAGAGCAACGAAATCTGACACAAACATACTTTGAAGGTTGGGAATGTGCACCTCCGAGCCGTTGTTTTGAAATTCTAATTAGTTAAAAATTAAGCTAAATTTTAGCGGTTTTTCCTTAATATCTTCCAAAAATATTACAGCACAAAAAATATTTTTACACCATCTGAAAATCTTATTATTTTTACACCATCTTAAAAAATTACCTTTCCAATGATATCAATTAAGTTGGCGCACGATTTTTTTCTCTAATTTTAATAAATTAAAAAAAATATTGTTTGGCATAATTTACAGCAATACTTTTCATTGTTGCAAAGCATTTCAAACCGTTTTCATTGCTTAAACAAATATTTAATTGCATGTTTCTCTACCATTGTTAAAAGCTAAGAAAATATCTTACTGGATTTTACTTTCTTCTTTTATTTGATCAATTTTTCTGTGAAATCTGTAAAGGAAGTACTCGAGATAGTAAATATATAATGAAATAATTCAGTTATCTGAAAGATTAACGTTGCTATGTTTTAATTCTTTTTATCAGCGTGTTTTAAGCCAATCAGCATGCTGCTGGACGTAAAATGTACCGCGCCAATTTAATGTTGAAATCAAATGCGTATTTTACTTTAATGTGGACAAGGAACAGAACAAGTGCAAGGCTACGAAAATAACGCGGGTTAAATGTCTATAGCAATTTGAGGTATAAAACTACTTTGTTAAGGGAACCATGAATATAAAATTATGCATAAGAGATTCAGTTGAAATTTTATTTCCGGCGGTGAAACTGGTCACCGAAGGCGGCTAGTACGCAATAAATGCGATAAAGGTATGATTTTCCCCACTTTTCTGATAAATTTTTCACTTAAAAATTTAATTACTGATTTCCATACCATGAAATATTATACTAGTACTATTTTAAATAACTGTAAAATTACTACTTTTGATTGAATTTGAAAAATCGAAGTTGTTTTGTAAAATTTCGATTAAACGTCGTTTTACGTTAGTCCCTTGAAAGACATGTACAGTGCTTTACTGTATTTTGTAGAAAACCTAGTTTAAACAATAAAGCCATTTATAATTTAGTAATAAAATCTTTATTTTAAATAAAACAAATTAAAGCACTTTTTAAGAGGACGTTAATTTATTGTTCAGAAATTTGAGGTAATTATTTTTGAGTCCCATGAAATGTTTCTGTTGAACAATTTAAACTACACGCCATCCTAATGTCAAATGCGTCTTAAACCATAATTTTTAGCTTCTCACAACGAAGCTGTGCATTGATCTCAGAGCTTTCTAAAAGAAATATTAAGTTCAAAAATGTATAATGATGCTTATTTAAATGAAATATTCATCGAATGCTATGAAATTTAATTTGTAACATAAAAATAACGCGCATTTTGATGCTTGCAACCAAAGGCGTTTCATCCATTGAACTGTAGCCAAGGGGTGCCATTGATCACTATACCAACTTTATTTTAATTTTCAATTGTTATTTTTATTACTAAAGGAATTATTTAATAATAAATTGTATTTATTAGTAAATATTATATTTATTATTATATAATAATATATTAATTGTTTAATTTTTATTATTAATTATTATTAAATATTTTTTTTTATTAAATGAATATATAGAATAGAATAGAAAAAATCCAATTTTCTATGATGTAACTGTTAGATTGCAAAAATTGCATCTACATCATTTTTCGGTTTTATCAGTATTTTTAATTATTTAAATCTTCGCCACCAAAGTTTCTTTCATCTCATCTGGCAGTTCTGACAACTTTTGAAATTCAAATGGTAAATTTTTAGAAGTTTCATTAAATATCTATATTTTTCTTAATTATTTACTTTGTATTCGACTTAAATATTTATTGTCTTAACTTTTGTTGTTGTTTCCATTAATGTATCAACTTTATTAATTTATAAATCGAAATTTTTCAACGGGGCTATTTACACGCCATCTTGTTGAGGATGAATTTATATGTTATTAGGTTTTGGCGTCTTTCACTGGAAGCGTTTTCCGTTAAGTAATTTTTGGTATTCCTTTGTGCTTGACTGAACGAGTGGTCGGTGTTTTTGCAGCTGCGGGCCCCAGGGCCGTTGGGCTCCTGGAGGCCGTTAGGTGCTAGCCCTTGCTGTTTTCTTCTTTTTATCTTCGAGAGAAGTGAAAAGTTTGGTAGTAATCTTCAGCGTCATTTTTTGAAAAAGATTTCCTACAAGTCGTATTCTTTTGCAAGATCAACCATGAAAAATTCTGGCGAAAATCGCAACTGAGTTTTTGTGCAGTGTGGGACGTCTGTCAATATATGTGATCTGATGAAAATTCAGGCGGGTAGGCCTGCAACGTATTTTAGTGCTTGTGTTCGACATGGATCATCGCCCAAAATGTTATAGTGCAATTAAAGTGGTGTAATGCATTACAGCCAAAAAACTGGCTAACTATAAGTGCATTCCAAATCTACAGTTTTATTGGGGCAACATTAGGCCTATTACGTATGCTTGAAATTTTGTGAAGTTTCGTTGCAACTACAAGCTTGAAAAAGAAATACGACTTCATCTGTTTCTATTCTGGCTCTGAAAATTAATGGAGCTAAAAAAAAATTTATATAAAAAAAATTTAGTTTTTGATGATAGCGCTATAGTCTTTTGTTTCTTTTTAAAAGCTGCAGCTATTTCAAATTGTGATTTTATGTGAATTGTTCTTTCTGTCATTTTGTGTGCATCTTAATCAAAATATATCATTTATAAATCATGGCAGTAAAACTTAATTTTAACGATTATTAAATAAACAATATTTTAAAATCTAATTTGATTTTGTTTTAATTTCTCTAATTTGGTTTCACAATTTGCAATGTACTAAAGTGTTTTCAGATGATTTAATTTAGTAGCCAAGTTTTTCAGGTCTGCAAAGGTAGGTGATTTATAAGAGTGTAGCTAGAATTGCATATCATTGTGTTGTATATTTCAGTACCCAGTATTGATTTGATAATTGATATCTATATATATTAAACTAAATTTTAACAGTGGGCACCTACCTTACAATTAACGTTTTATAATAATCTTAGCAACTCTATCCAATAGTAACCACTAAAATTATGTACGCGATCAGGAATGGCGGATTCAGTTTTAGTTTAGTTTAGTTTAGTTATATTAACGTCCCTTTTTGAAGTAATACGATGGCTATTTCGGAGTGGCAGAATCTGGCTTACAAAATCCTCTTTCGGAACAGGTGGACTTTCTTCATTTTTGCTCATCAATTATTTTATTAGATAAGTAATTTGGTCAAGCCGTAGGCGCTCAAATTTCAGTTTCGATCTTGAGGGGGAGGTGCCAAATTACTCTGCCCCATGGCACTCAAATTTCAGTTGCGATCTTGAGGGGGGTGCCAAATTACTTTCGATTATTTCGATCAAATTACTCTACCCCAAGGCCCTCAAATTTCAGTTGCAATCTTGAGGGTGGGGGTGCCATCTGTACTTCGTTCCAGTTACGTATTGCTCATGAAGCGAGATGCTGGCTGCGTGACCGGCGATGCACGGGCTATTTCGAATAATGCGTCATTCTCTGGCGGAGAGAAAAGAAGTAGGGTCTCGCTGACACATGCACAGCATTCTCTCCTAAATAATAGAGCGGTTCAAACATTCCGTCTGCGAAGCCGGAGTCGAAATAGGCTTATTTAAAAATTATACCGTTATTTTTTAAAAATTATACTGTGTCGTGGCGAAATGAATGCTTTATCCGATTCCGGAATTATTTTTGTCTGACTTTAGTACGGAGGGAAGGACACATGCTCAACATTCTCCTAAATGAAAAGAGCTGTTCAATCGTCCCATAAGCGCGTCGAAATCTACTTATTTTTTAAAAATCATAAAAATACAAAATAATCGTTATTTTTGTAAAATTCAAATTCGAAATTATTTTTTGTTTGACTTTTGGTGCAGAAGGAATGAAGATAACACAGCAATCGTCCATATTTTTTCTTATGCCTGCTCCAATTTATATACGCGTGAAGCAAGATGCACTGTATGCACATGAAATCTCAAAGTAAAATCTCACGAGAAAACGTCTTTTAGCAAAAACCTTATTTGAGCGTTACTTTCCCTGTTTCTTTACATCAATTACCAAAACCCGCACACAACGCCATCCACATTACATTGTTGCATTGTTGAGGGATGTGCATTGTTGCTGCTTTCAACAATGAAAACAAGAAACACAAATTAAATATTTATTTAAACTATGAAAACGGTTTGAATCGCGTTGCAACAATGAAAGTATCGTTTTTTAAATTGAACTTTTAATTAATATATTTTTTTTTACTAATTGTAATTTGAATTTAAATGGTCAAAATGGATTCCTTGGATTATTTCCTCATCTTTTGGTACTTTCCGCGCGCTTCTCAGTTCAGCGGTTCATTGAAGAATAGCGGATATACATATAGTCGAATTTTAATAGTGTGATTGCGAGCCAATTATCTTATTTCAATGCAGATTGTAAATAACTCGCAATTCCGCTTAAAAACTCAAAAGGCAATAGGTCTTAAGGTTGCGGGTTCCCCACCCCGGTTCTATACTGCATTTGTTATAGATGGACATAGTTTATGCTTTTGTTTTACAGTATTTAATTATGGACATAAGTTTATGTTTGTTTTACGGTATTTGTTATGGACATAAGTTTATGTTTTGTTTGGTATTTGTTATGGACATAAGTTTATGTTTTTTGTTTACGAGTATTTGTTATGGACATAAGTTTATGTTTTTGTTTTTTGCAGTATTTGTTATGGACATAAACATGTTTTACAATTACTTGTTATGGACATAAGTTTATGCTTTGTTTTTTACAATATTTGTTATAGGATTGCTGTACTTTTTATTTTACAGTATTTGTTATGAACATAAGTTTATGTTTTTTCACAGTATTTGTTGTTATGGACATAAGTTTATGTTTGTTTTATAAATTTGTTATGAACATAAATTTATGTTTGTTTTCCGGTAGTCAAATACTTGTTACTGATGTTATCAGTCAGATTTTCCTTCATATTTTTAGATTTTGTTTAAATAAAATGGTTGCATATGTTAATAGACAGTAAGACTTTCAATAAATAAATAAAGCAAGCCCTGAAATTTAACTGAAACATTTATTGAAGATTATGACTGTATAAAGTGTTTGCAACTTTTCAGAAAAACCAGTGCTTTTAGGAAAAGAATATGAATTATTTTCACAAGTGCCGTTAGTTAAGAAGGAGTATTTCAACAAGAACAAAACAATAATCCAACAGCTTTCATAAAGAGAGTATATAGGATACTCATTATGTCACAGCTGAGAAAAAATTTTTGGTGCCAACATTTGCGATTATTCCATTTGGCACATTTCCGTAATAGCCAACCTTGAAAGCACCTTGCAACCTCTTCCAGAGATCGAAATAAGATTATGGTGGTTGAAATGAAACAATGGTGAAATATAAACTGTTATAAAACTATCATCAAGACAATTTAGGGAAATGTGTTAGAACATTGAATTAAAGAATATTTTACGAGTTCACTTTCTGCGCTATATGCATATACGGTAAAGCGCCGTTTATACGTTTC
>BGPR01011612.1:0-25887 GCA_013235015.1 Araneus ventricosus | reverse complement strand
TCATTCACATTACGTTGCTCGTTTACATTTATACGTTGTTTCATCACAGTCCCGATTCATTCGTATGCATTGTAATTCGTTTCGGTTATACATCGTTTTATGTCAGTCCTTTGAAAGACGAATAAACGGCGCTTTACTGTATATGCATATATAGCGCAGAAAGTATTAATCATAAATATTCTTTAATTCAGTGTTCTCTAACATGATAAGAAGAATAAGAACTCTTAAGCGTTAAGTTTATACATACTTTCATATCCTGAAAGAAAATACAAAAGCACGTGTAAATGAAATTTTAATCCTTTTTATTAGAACGATGTGCAAATTCGCATAAAAAATTAAGCCTTTATTCAATCAGGAACTGAACTGGTAAGTAAGGGACCATCATATACGATATAGTTTCGAAATTAGCTTCAAAGTTGAACCAATATGTTGAAATGGCATATGTTGCTTATATGTTTGAAACTTATAATAGGTACTGGCTTTCAAGTACTTTCTCTGAAGCGTCTGATTCGATTACTTTATAGTTATTATTTTTTATGTAACAAAAAAAGAGCAACTATTTAACTTACGCGGTGATTCAGTACAACATAATCTGTAAAGAGATGGTCCAGTAAATGTTTTCAGCATGTACAGTGCATGGAATTCTCAAGAGCATGATTTAAAAAAATTACGTCCTTTTCAGATATGGTCAAAATGACATAATAAATATTACTACCCAAAATCGAAAGGTAAACTCCAGACATTGGAGAAAATATTCCTATGCAGTTATTAAAAGTTGCGTTATCTGATGCGGGAGAATTTAAAATGTGTGTTAAGAAGAGTCATTCTCAATGACTTCATTTCAAATCATTGTCAATCGTCTATCTGTATTCCCTTTTTGGGTAATACAAGCGAAAATGGGATTACAAATAATGATTTCGATGCAATTAAAAACAAAATAACGAATTTAAATTTAAAAATAAGTAGTTAATATTGGACTAAAAATTTGCATAGAATAATAAATTTCTTTTCAAAACACATTTGAAAAATTAAGAATGGTTTCTTCCAGAATGTTAACCAATTTAGGATTCTTCAGATAATTATTCTAGTCATTTCAGGAAGTTTTTCAACTAAGTTCGAAGCAGTTTACAAGGCTGTGGCTGGTCGTTTAACCAATCATATATTTGGCATGCAAAACATGAGATAAATGTAGAGCTAAAAGCTAGATAGAATATGGATCGGCAATAACTTCGTATAATACAAAGAAGATATCTAGTTTCAAGAGAAAAGGCAAAATCGTCCTATGTACATTTTTGATGATAGGTGGCAATATAATTCAAAATTCACAGACAGTTCATCATGAACATCGGGTGAAGGTAGATCCACAGAGAAGCAGAATCAGAGGTCTCACTCCGCAATTTGATCAGCGCCCCCACTCGCCAACCAAGAGAACTAGCCACTTCGATACACGCGCCGTTTCAAACGGAGCACCAAGGTCTCCGCCATATTTGTTGTGTTAGATGTCGATCTTCATAAGAATAGGTAAGTTAACACATGTTTCCTAACTTATACGAAAGTAGATTTAAGTTAATCAAAAATTTGTAACATCTAGTTTCACTTTTATAGATAAAATAACGAAGTTTAGTTTTTTTTTCTTCACGCTGACGTATTCTGGTTGATTCCTTTGTTGGCCACAGATGGCGTACTGTCTATGTGAAGTGCAATGTTAAAAAAGTTGCCATTAGTGTCTATGGGAGTGAGATATCTGATTCTTCTTCTCTGTGAGTATTTCTTTCTGAATGCAATATTATGTAGGATTTAAGCACGGCAAAATACGTTTGGAAATTTGGGTTGAATAAGGAAAACTCAATGTCTGTTGAAAAATCGGCTGAAAATTCGCTTTCTCCATTTTGTACAGTTACTGTTCAATAAGTTTATCTGGTCATGGTCCCTTAAAAATCATTGGAAAAAGCATGGCAATACTTGCATAAGGACAAATTCAATAACGATTGCTCACTGAAATAAATTACGTCCTAGGGAACTTTTTTGCAGTTCCACCAGAAATTTTTATTAAATTAAAAAATGGTTTTAAGCGTAAATTTAAGGTAGAATAACATCTTCTGCAACATTTTTTTTCTGATTGCATAGTGCTTCGAAAGTAGATGGTGAATTCATTTTCACTTTTATCCTTAGCTTGCTCTATCCATATTTCCATATAGGTGTTCATTATCAACATTCATGAGTAGTTTATGATATTAAAAGCAAGTAATTGATAACGCAGAGTGCAGCTTTGTGGTTCAACTAAAAGACATTTTAATTTGTGGTAATTAATTTTAAGAAAAACCTTACCAGAATGAAATTTAAAAAAAACATATCTTTTTTAATTCTTCATTTTTTTGAAAAGTAACATCATAGCATTTTTAATGTTTCAGACTTGCTTAAAAATCAATTAATCTTTAATGCTTATAACTTAGTAAATTTAAGCTTAAAATTAGTAAATTTAACAAATGTAAGCTTAAACCGTAATGCTTTATACTTAATATTTAGAAATTCTTAACACTTAATAAAATATTTAAGATGCATTTTCAGTACTTTTCGTAAAAAAAAGCTGAACTCTGCAATAAAAATCATGAATTTAACAACAACAAAACTTACAACATCAAGTTTTACTCTTATTAGACAATATCGGAAAGATATCTTCGCAGCAAGCAGTGCCTGTGGTAATATTTCAACCTTGTATTAGTTACACTAACACTAAAATAAAAATAGTAGCCAGTCACATAGTAAAAATATAATTTGAAAGTACCCTCTTATGAAGGAACATGAAACTTTACATCATTGAGTGTAAACATGTGACACATAAAGTGCTTGAACAAAACAAAAATTTGTTCTTGTTCTTTTGAATTATATACAGTTTTTACATCTGAAGGTAAACCTGGAGTTTAGGGTACGTACTATTTTCTCTCCAATTATCTTTGGTGCAATTTTATTTGCCGTCGCCAAACACTGTTTAGGATGCGCAATGACTTTTTTATAGGTCTCATGCGCATTCGATGCGCACGGCATCTCAAAATGAGAGATTGAGCAAAAACGCACGCAATGCCTTCGACATTGCAAGTGTACACCGGGCAATTTTTTAAACTCAGAAAAACATCAGCGGCTTCGCTTTCAGCAAAGCGGGCCCCTCGTAGCTTCGCGTTTTCATTGAGAAACGAAACATACAGGGAAAACACGAACACAGGAAAAACACGACGTCTGAAGACGATGAAACGTAGCAAGGAAACCATTGTTTCCAAAAAAAAAACGTTCCTTGTTCGATATTTGGAAGCCATAATCAGCAACACAGAGAAAGAGAATAAGCAAATTAAATGAACGAAAATCTTCAGAAGAGAAACGAACGGTTATTGAAAAAAAACAGTTTGGTAAATGATCAAGAATTCCAAACGGAGTATTATTCTAATTCGAACGCCGACCAATCAAATCGAAGAGAGCAGACAGTGGACCAATGGAAATGAGGCGAAATTAAGGGCATGCGCCGTATACCGGTAAACAAATCACTGTCGGCGCATGCGCAAACGAAGCGGAAAATATCTTCAACTCGCATCCGAAACAAATATTCTGGCACTCTCTCTCTTGGCGACAAACAATTGGCGAGCTTAAGGGAAACGAAGTGAGTACTCACCCTAAACTCCAGGTTAACCCATCTGAATACTCAACATCGTGCGCATAATACTTGTGTCACAGAGAATTTAAAACATTTCGATGATCTTGCATCAAGCATTTTTCTATAAAATTTGCATGTTATTTTTCTCGTTTTCATAAACATACGAAAACGCAATAATTACCACACGTTTCGGTTAACGTTTGCATAGTATGTGTAAATTCTTCAGTTGTACTTTTAGTTTATCATGCAAAGCATTGTTATAGAATTATTATAATCACTATAATCTGAATATTCCGCACAGTCAGATATATAACTTGATAAATACATTTAATAGAATTGGTTCAACATCATGATAAATTTAACAGCTATACGTACATTTATTAGAAGTAATTCTTATATTAGTAGCGAGGAGAGTGAAGATATCTAATGTAACAACACTGGGAACATGCATATACCCTTAAAAACAATAAATGCAATGCCTTTTATCACTTTCAATAACAGAGTTGGTTTCTAAAGCATTATTGAAATGAAAATCTTAAAACAGATAATCACTACAATAATAAATAAATTTAAATAAATGTTATGCATTGATACAATACGGTAACGCAATGCATTTACCCTCTTTCACAGACACAGGTGGATTTAAGGAGTTACACGTTAATGGTAAAGGATCAAGATGTACAGTTAGTAATACATACAAAAGGATGCTTGTAATCGTTGAATGGCTTCAAAAATTTGTGATTTTAAAAATTTGCATGGATTTCCAATGTTATAGGTCACTCTAACGTTTCTTAACGGTCTCTTATTGCCTAATCACGCTATCGGGTGCGGAAATGCTGTTTCGAAGAGACAACAAGAAATGTCCCTCACTCATATTGCTGAAAGTTGTTTTGGCTCCCCAAGTTTTATGATTACAGTCAATGAAAACTTTTCTCTTTCCGAAATTGAACCAATATAGGTCGACTTTATTGGTGACATTAATGACTCTTCGTGTGTGTGTGTGTGTGCGGGGGGTGAGGAGGGGCTGATTCGTTTGCTTTTCGAATCCGCTTTCTCAATTCTCTAGCGTGATAAGACTTTAAAGAACTTGACAGTCATAATCTCTGTCTACATAAAATTCTATAGGCCACTCTAATATTTCTTAACCCTTTCCGGCGCAAGGTATTAAAATTTTTGAAATATAATGAAATAACGTAATGAATGGTTTAAGTTTATTGTCTAGATATAGAATTTACAAAAACAAAAAAAAAATTAACAGCCATCTTGATACGTTCAAAATATAATGTTGAGTCTTACACAAAATCATAATTGAATTTGAAAAAATTGTAATTGTCAAGAACTGAAAGCGAAGTTTCATAGTGCTGCCATCTATATTCCAGAAAGACAGCTATTATCTACCTTTCCTGCAATTTTCCGGGTTTCAAAGTGGAAAGGGATTTTTTTAGAAAACTTTAAAATTTGTGTCCTCTTTTGCAACCACCGCACTGGAAAGGGTTAACGGTCTCTTATTGCCTAATCACACTATCTGATACGAAAATGTTGTTTCGAAGAGCGAACAAGAAATGTCCTTCACTCATGTTGCTGAAAGTTGTTTTGACTCCCTAAGTTTTACTATTACGGCCAATGAAAACTTTTGAGAACTATTCTCTTTTCGAAATTCAACTAATAAGGGTCGACTTTGTTGGTGACATTAATGACTCATCGGATGTGTGTGTGTGGGGGGGGTGATGAGGGGCTGATTCGCCTGCTTTTCGAATCCGCTTTCTCAATTCTCTAGCGTGATAAAACTTTAAGGATCTTGGCAGTCATAATCTCTGCCTGCATAAAATTCTATAGAAAAATTATATAGGTCACTCCAATATTCCTTAACGGCCTCTTATTGCCTAATCACACGATCGGATGCGGCAATGCTGTTTCGAAGAGAGAACAAGAAATGTCCCTCATTCATATTGCTGAAAGTTGTTTTAACTCCATAAGTTTTACGGCCAATGAAAATAATCTCTGTCTGCATAAAATTTCTACACCTGTAAAAACAAGAAAGAAATTAGACTACGAAATACAAAGTTTATTGAGAATTAAAGGAATAAAGCCAAATAAATTTAGTGTTGTTTGCGATGTCGTTCAGGCAGTACACGTTTTTATTAATTCCATCTCTATAAATATCCACAGCAGAAAGGAAACTTTAATTACTTTTCAGTTTGACGCCATGAGAATTACAAAAGATGGAATTTTCTTCGAAAGATATACCTATCTAATGAACATTTTAATGGAAGTTGGTTCATGTTTGCATTTACCTGAGGAAAAAATATTTTAAACAGCCATTACGATCGTAGTACAACATTTTCGCATGAAAAAAGTACATATTCAGTCAACCAGTTTTCCAAATGATGCGAATTAAGAAAATGGATTATCGAAGGGGCTAAATCTGTTCCTTGATGGTTATCTCTTAAGTAATAGGGTCAATTTAGTTGATGTCAAAATCTCGTGATAAGCGCTCTACCCGCTGACATCTAACTGAAAATTGCGTTTCGTTGTGCCGTGACGTCACTTCCTTTTTCTTCCTGCATAAGGCAGAATGGATTCGAATATTAATTAGTAGCGGAATAGATAAATAGCACTCGAGTATGAATTGAAGTCATTACAGTGAAATGTGTGGTGATGTACAAATTTTACTTAGAAGTTTTAGAAGTTAGACGGGCTTCATTATTGTGAACCGTGGTCAGATGACAAGGACGATATCTCAGCTACCTACCCTTCTTCAAACTTCCATACTAGACCAGGGAGAGGATATTTGATCCCGATGGAATCAAATAAGTGGTATTTAGTGGAATCGTCGACTAAATTGTTCATTATTCTGCCTCAAGGCGCTTCAGTCGAGTCCCTTCTTTTCAAATAAGGGAAACGGACACAATAAAAGAAAGTCAACTCCTCAAACTATCTTGTGTATCCCCGAAGTGTACTCGTATTCTCAAGGCATCTTGAGGAGGTATCTTGTGAACCTCCTCGAATTATCTTGTGAATCCCCGAAGTGTACTCGTACTCTCAAGGTATCTTGTGCACCTCCTCGAACTATCTTTTGTATCCTCGAAGTGTACTGTTTATCTCAAAATATCTTGAGGAGGTATCTTGTGCACCTCCTGGAACTATCTTGTGAATCCCGAAGTGTACTCGTACTCTCAAGGCATCTTGTGCACCTCCTTGAACTATATAGTGTATCCTCGAAGTAACCTAAATCAGTAATAATAATAATTTTGAAAGAAAAAAGGATAACGAAGTAAAATAAGCCCGTAGAAGCCTTTATAATCGCAATGAAGTGTAAGAAACCATCACTCTTTCATTACAAACTTTTAAAATCATTCAATGATTTGGACAAACATCCTTATTCAACGAGAAAAAAAATCTTAAGCATTTTTAACACTTAGTCTGATAACAGCAATCAGAGAAAGCAATTTAACAACATGAAAGACAAGGTAGTTCACTTAACGGGGAATTAAGAAAGTTGGATAAACATTTTAATCACTTGAATCTGATTCGGGAAAAACTCAGCAGAACCGAAGAAATAGATACTTTTCTTCCACTAACAGCTGCACGTATGCGATAGACAGCATATGAAGGCACTTAAATGTTGGGCAACTAAAGTTACATGTTTACTGAAAAGTCTCAAAAATATGTTTAGTGGTCGGATTATTGCCAGCTGTTATATGAAGATCCAAACAAAATCAATGCCACATTTAAATGCATAGGTCAACAGAGGAGTAGTCAAATGTAATTACGAACTCATATGCAGGCCATGGTTTCTTGTGCAAGAAATAAATTTAATTACACTGATTTGTATATACCCTTCTGTATCAAAGTGAATGTCTGCTTTTAAAACTTAGCTTAGTTTAGTTAGATTAGCGAATCGTTTTGAAGCTATATTAGGACCTCATTATTGTAGACTGTGTTTACTGTCTGTCCGCCAAGGCAAAACCAAGAAAACGAATATTCAACTATTCTTTTTATCTCCACAAACTGGCGCCAAGAATAAAATAATATCCCGGCTTCCGTCGTATTCGTCTTATTCGAAATGGATCTTCCCTAACATAACCAGTTGCTACAGCGACCGACGCCAACGAGACAACTTGGCGAATAGAGTTCTCGTGGCAGACAGAACACCGCCCCATGCCCCTGGTCCTGCTACCATTATAGTAACCATATCAGTTGGATGGGCATGGGACAACTTCTCGTGGTGGACAGAACGCCGCTCCACGCCCCCGTGCCTGATGCCGTGACAGCAACTGAACCGGTTGGATGGACATGGGACATCTCGTGGTGACAGTAGATGACAGGGACGAAATCCTTCTTCAAACTTTCATACAACCACAGAGGGATGATGTTTTCCCCGACGGATTCAACGAAGCGACGTTCAGTGGAATCTTCCACATGATTTTGTCACAAGGCCATTGTCCTTCTCTCCAGTCTCTCAATTCAAATTACCCTTCTCTCCAGTCTCTCAATTCAAATTACCCTTCTCTCCAGTCTCTCAATTCAAATTAAGAAAAATAAAAATATTAAAATAATTTTCCTTAATTATAAACGGCAGATTTCATATTATTAATTTTTTACTAAAAATGTCTTAACGATAGAAAACTGTTAACAACGATATACAGCTTATCCCGTTCTTCATATGAAAGGAGTACATGGATTCAAATAATTTTTAAAGAAGTTTTCTTACTAAGGAGTCCAATGAAGTCAACGAAGCAGCAAATTATTTTAAGAATAAACCAATTCCCTTCAACGACCAGCCGTACGCCAGTAACATTAATGGCTTGTGGCTATGCTCGCAACTTGCCGAATTGGCGGTTGTAGAGGCTGAGGGACTCGGTCAAAGTTTTACTGTGCGATATATCTCGAAGATGGAGGGTGGAGAGAGGAAAGCGACACTTGATGACATATCTAGGTGTCATAAGCTTTCATCTGAAACAAAAATTATCGAAATCGGTGTAGTGATTGGGGCTGGGGGACTCTGTTAAGGTTTTTCCCCATAGAGAATGTGTAGCGAAGAAGTAATGTTTTATTTCTCCGAAAATGGTGTAGGGGGCAGATCACCTTTGGTGACATATCTAGGCGTCATAAGATTCCATATGAAATAAAAATTATCAAAATCAGTTCAGTGGTTGGGGCTGGGATAATGACCATCTGATTTTTCAAAATTATTTGAAATATATAATATTTTAAATATATAGTACCGTGTATCCTAATGCAGTTAGTGTTAACAATTATACTTATGTTCTATAATAAATGGCAGGATAAAAAAATATTATTTCTATAAAAGCAGACAATCATTTTGATATTGAAGAAAATAAAGTTTACGCTCTTTTAGAATTTGAAAATTACTTATAATTTCTTCATCCATAATAAATAGTCGAAGAAAACTGTATGATGTCAAATGTGAAAAGTATTTTAAATATGGTGAAATAATATTAACTTTAGCTCATAAACAATATTCTGATTATTACACGAACATAAAGCTACTAAACATACTTTAAGTATCTCCTTATATAATATTTATAAAACGAAATTTAAATACAAAGTCAAGTTGAAAGGTAAAGAATATCTTTAATTTGATGAGGATTGTTTTATAAAAAATAAGAGATGATTATTCAAATAACATCTTTATGATCAGTGATTTATTAGAAAAGAGCAATGATTCAACTATTATGATTTTTAAAATCAATGATTCATAAGAAATAATTAATGATCTTAATTCTTACGATTCTAAGATCAATGATCGTAGAGAATTGAGATCAATGATTGAATTCTAAAATTTATTAAGATAATGCGACAATTGTTTAATTCCAATAGCATTTTTGAAATCAAAGGAATAATTTCTCTGCTACATCTTAGAACATGCAAAATTGAATATATAAATTTAATTCTAAGTCTAATCCCAAGCGCTTTTTAAATAAAATGATTATACATCGTGTATGACCAAATAATTAAAAAATCGAATATATTAATAATTCGGAAACTAGATGTTTTCTAAACGCTTATGACAATTGGTAGTAATCTAAAGTTTAAAAAAAATTCTATCATATAATGTTACTTTTCTCTTCAAATTTCAACCACGGCCCACATACAATTACTGTAAAGAGATTTATTATTTAATGACTCAATTCTACTTGGTGCTAGTAATATTTCTAATTTTACAGCCACCTAGGCACTGAAATGATATCAAAGACAACTTGAGATTCTCAAGTATTTCAAAAACATTTTATGAATGTTTTGCTTAATAAAGTACCACAGATGTCCAATAAACAATGTGTTGGGAATCTGGGAAGTAATAACAGCTAAAATTGCTAGATATTAGATATTCATAAAATACAATTTTTATTTTACGAATCACGACTTTTATTAAATAATAATGGAAAGAGAAATTAGCATTCCTAGAATATTTCAGAAAAATATACTCACCAAAATAAAAGAATTATATAAAAAATTTCGACATAATCATTATATTAGTAATTTTGACTTAAGAAAAGAATGCATAGGCTTGTTGATGATATATATGAAAGGTGCATACGCTGAATATAGCTTCCAATAAGTTTTTATTAAACAATTATCACATATATTTTGCTGTATTAAGTGAAAACAATAAAGCACTGAATTTTTTGGAGTGAATTTCAAAGAATCGGTGAAAAATTGAACCTAAATTTCAGAGACAAGTAAGATTTATTTTCGTAACCAGAATGCATTATTTCTGAAGGGGGGGATTTTGACGAATTCTAGAAAGAAAATATTCAAGTGAAAATCTTTTTTCTAAAAGTGTCATGAGGTTATTAACATGAATGCTCGAAAACTTTATTATCTATGACCATATTTCATATAAATATAAATGAAACTATGGCGTAAAAATTATTTTAGATACACAGGTTGATTTTAAAATATCTGGCACAAAATTAAAGGCAGGTAGCTGTTTACGAAATAAAAAGTATTTTGTAATGGAATGTAGGCACTGAAACAGAAGTTTATGGTCTTATGGCAGATTCGTTTTGGTACAACCCCAATACCGTTTAATTATAATTGCTCAGAAGGAGGTCTCTAATACAAATAGGCAGCCACTTTCATAAGACCTCCCTCCCTATCTTCCATCCTTGTATACTTTAAGGCCCGGTGCACACTAGCCGATTCTAGCCAATTCGTGTCATTGACGCTATAAAAATAACAATAGTAACCCACATTCCCCCTGTGGAGACAGGTGGATGGGGATTACTATTGTTATTTTTATAGCTTCAACGACACGAATCGGCTAGTGTGCACAGGGCCATAAGTTTATGGTCTTCGCAGAGGCGTTTTGGCCCAACCCCAATACATTTAATTATAATTGCTCAGAAGGAGGTCTCTAATACAGATAGGCACCCAACATCATAAGACCTTCCTCCTTATCGTCCATCCTTGTAGACTCTATGGCCTGGTGCACACTAGCCGATTTGTGTCGTTGAAGATATAAAAATAACAATAGCAATTCCCATCCCCCCTGTGGAGACACAGGGAGATGGGGATTACTATTGTTATTTTTATAGCTTCAGCGACACAAATCGGCTAGTGTGCATCGGGCCTATGGGTGAGTCGGTGGACGTGGGTCGTGGAAGACCCCCTTGCCACTAAGTCATGACCGAGCTGACGGATCAGAGGTGTGAAAAGGAGGAATTTTTCATTCTCGGCGTTCCACTGATTACATCTTGAGTATCCGGGCTAATTTGCAACATTATTTGACAGTTACTGCCAGGGGAGCTGCAAGAATACCTGCATACCCGGGCAAAGAAAATTCACGTGCCTCTTATCAATACATATTCATTGCATAGCGGAATATAGATAAATTTTTTGTAAAAAATTAAGAATTTTTTTTATAATTACCGACGAAGTATTTATACTGTACGGAAAAGGGAAAACGTTTCTTCAAAAATTTTCTATAACTCGTACTTTAAGCATCAATAATTCATGAACATGTATAATAATACAATTATTAATAAAAACATTATGGATTTTAATATTTAATAAGAAAAATGAATTTTTAATGCCTTTGCTCTTGAAAATGTGCGAAATAACGTAGGGAAGTCTGATGGAATTCTGAGTCTCTGGCTATAGCAGTATTTGACAGCTACATGAACACAGAGTTTACTGAGATGCATTTTTTATACATTGCAAACAAGATATGTTACAGAACGATACCTTGTAGCAGGCCGTTTAACTGACTAGGTAGAATGTGCGGTCCCACTAAGCAGTTGTATAACCATGCCTGCCCAAATAATAACAGAAAATCTTTCCTTGTAGGCAGCCGATCTGGTACTACTTGGCTTATCATGAGTCCAGAGGTGAGAATAGTGAAGTTAAACCTCCTGACAATGGACTCGTCTCCGGGACCAGGCGCGAGGTATCTCGTAATCAAGAAGTGAAGTGAAACATATTTAAAAGTGCAAGGAAGCTTATCAGTGACCTCTACATCATCATTTTTATTAATATGTCTAAATAGTTCCATTCCCTAAAAATTCCTGTTTTTACCTTTTTTGTTTTGTTTTTCGAATATAGATGGCGCCATGAGACTAGTGTTTCTTTAAAAAATAAGCTGATTTCTTTTTATTAAAACAAAGTTAGCATGGATTGTGATTACGTGTGGACATTTTTTTCCTCTATTTTGGGCAATGGGTAAGTTTATATTTATGATGGCTACCTTTAAAAAAACCCAGATGGCTGATATATTTAAATCAATCTTATTAGCATTTTTATGTATGTGTTTTGTTTTCCCTCTTTCCTTTGAAATAATACTTTTTGATGTACAGATCTCCTTCGTCTTTTGTTGGGAAATTTCGGGCTAAGAGAAGCTATTTTTGGCGTAATGCAAGCTTCTTACAGAAAAATTTCCCAATTATTATTATTTTGAATTCATTTCAAATAAAGTCCTTAGCCCTTGAAGAAATGGACTAGAATGGATTCCTTGTTTGTTTTTTAGATTACCTCTGCGTTTATCTTTGTTTTTTGACTTTCTTTGTATGATATTGATTTCCATTCTACATCATCAACTGTTATCACATACCGCCCACACATTCCATTACTAAATCTGCTTCAACCTGCCATTAAATGCACGTCAGATATTTCAGGATCATCCTTTAAGTTAGTTTAATTTGCAGCATAAATCAGTGAACAAATGTGGCACTTTAAGAATCTCAAATACGATGGCGAAGCACCAGTACAGCGTCGGAGGAACAGTCTTCCAACTTTTGTCCATGAAAAAAACTTCCTCTAGGTTTTAGGACTATATTCAAGGAGAGTCTAAGCAATTCAAAATCTAAATGTAGTGAAAATTTTTTCCTCTTATTATTATTATTATTTATAGTGGTTCCTAGAAAGCCTAGAGTAAATTTATTTAAAATTCTGACTTCCGAAAAACACCTAAACTTTTCTCTTTGTATAAGAATGCAAATAACTAAAATACTAATTAAATAACTAGATCTTCTAAAATATTGGAAATCGAGTGAGTAAAATTGATTAATTATCTAACTCCATGCTCGGATATCTAAAGGCAAATAGAATAGTATGTATGCACTTGAGTAGGTACAATTAAGAACTAAGAGTAGAGTATTAATTGAAGCAGCAATGTATACATAATTATATATAAATATAATATGTATATCGTAGATCAATGGACATGTTCTGGAAGAGACCGGTTTAAGTGTGGACATTTGGAATGACGGCGCTTTGAAAGAGAGTTGTTGTCGGCATCTGTGCAATCTTACGATGTGGATATGAGGAAATGTGTTTCAGTCCGGTTTGAAGTATGAACAGCCATGGGCAACACTGATAAATATCACCATTAGAAAAAAGCAAACATTCAAAAGTAGTCCCTGAAAATCTTTAAATACATACACTCTTAACTGAGCTGTGCAAGTTTCAGTTTGTTATAATATTCCTTACAGTTCAAGGTTGGGAATAACTGTCAACAAAACACATGAAATTAAATGCATACAAGGATAACTAGGTAAAAATAAGGCTAGTAGAATATTTTAATTGTCTAAATTTAACATGAAAATTGTTTTCCTCAAAAGGAAATATCTTGCTTTTTGCATCTAACAATTCAGACCTTTTTAACTTAATCCTTTAAATTCCTTATGGGATTTTTTAAGACCTGAAATTATAATTTGAATCGCTATTCTTTTATCATGATTAATCGAAAGTCGATGGCAAGAATAGAAAAAACCTTTTATAAACAAAGATAAATTAAAATGATGATAGTATATTTTTCATACCATACCATGGATTAAAAATTATTTTTGTATAAAACTCTCGTGAATGTCACCTTGAAATGACAAAAAACGGATTGAAAATTCAAATTATTGTTCACATACGGTAAAGTAAGAAATTTAAAAATCTGAGCGAAGCAATTAAATAAATCATTTAAACTTAGACAATTACTTCAAGAAAGAAACTTACAACATAACAAAATAAAATCGATTACCTGATTTCTCTGAAAACGCAACAATTCTGAAACAGAATCACAAATTCAGATACAGCCTTATACTAGGTAATTAATTATAAACTTATAACAAAGAACAGTTTCACTCCAAATAGCATTCGAAATGTCACAAATTCTAAAACGAATTCGAACCAAGTGTGTCCACAAAACAAAAGATGCGCGTCCTCTGACACCACATCTACGCCGAAGATCTCCAGAATCCATGAGTTAAAAATCGTCCCTTTTCAAAGCACCGGCCTATTCCAACTGAGAGAAGAGAGTTCATTGGCCAGTGACTGCCCATTCACTGGATGACACAGTTGCTGAGAAAGTTCTCGAAAAACCCCCTGTTGGGTTCAACGGGTGACTTGCTACCATCGATACCACTATTCTCCCTGACGACTGCAAGGCGAGACGCCTCGTCCACTTCTAGAATTGAGGGTGCACTGGTTGCTTGAGGACTCCTCGGAACGGGTAAGGAATCCTTCTGAACCAGCAGTCACCTCTGCAAGGGCATGCGTATGGGCTTGTTGTCCAGGATTTTCTCGATTTCGTTGATGAGGCCAGTGGTCAGTCTTGGTATCAACTGCAGAAAAATGAAATTAGCATAAGGAACAATTTTGACACTACATTTATGTAGGAAGTATATGTCTGGATAGGTTTCATTCCCTAAAAATTCATGTTCTGCCTCTTCTGTTTTGTTTCTCCGAATATAGATGGCCCCATTAGTATTTTATTTAATAACTCCTCCTTCTTGGAGAAAATTAGAGCGGGTTTGTGATCATATGAAGGTTTTTTCTCATTTCTGATCTATGGGTATAAGGTAAGTTTTTTTTTTATTTCTGAAGACTATTTTAATATAGCCAAATGGCTAATATTTTTAATCAATCATATTAGCGTTTTGATGTGTGTGTGTTTTTTCTCTTTCTTTTGATGTTCAAATCTCCATTGCCCTTTTTTGGGGTAAAATTTCGGGGTATTGAGAAGCTTTGTTTTTCGTAATGCTAGCTTCTTACAGAAAAATGTCCCAATTATTATTTTGAATCCATTTCAAATAGTTCTTAGCCCTTGACAAAGTGGACTAGAATGGATACCTTGTTTGTTTTTGGTTATATTCAATTAAATCTGAGTTGATACTTATTTTTTGGCTTTCTTTGTATGATCTTGATTTCTATTGCTCTCTGTTTTTTGTTTTGCTCTGCTGCAATTCCGCACTACTTAAACATTGTATTCATTTTATCCAATTTTTGCTAAATTTCACTCCATAAATTGTATTGTTTATAAATATAAATAATTTTAGTTGTTTTTTTGTTGTTCTAGTTTAATTTTTTAGCTAAGATTCTTTTTAAAATTTATTCTATTTTTTCTGTTGATTGTTTTTAAGCTTTATGTAAGAAGGTTAATTTTCCATGTTAGCAAATTTGAGGTAGATGGCAGCACGATCCAGCCGCGAGTAGATTATGTAAGAGTTCCTCTAGCGGCTGATGTACGGGTATGTCTACAAAAGAGACTGCCGGCAGCTGGCTCCTTCCAAATTGCGCATGCTCAGGCGCCATCTATTGAATCGAGATGAAATTATTATGAGAACGAAAACAATATCATTATACAAGCAATTTTGTTTGCTTCGTTTTCTCAATGAAAAAGTGAAGCTACGAGGGGCCCGCTTGCTGAAAGCAAAGCCGCTGATGTTTTTTTAAGTTAAAAAAATTTGCCCGGTACACACTTGCAATGCCGAAGGCAGGAATCTTCGAAGTCCCTGAGCATGCGCAGTTTGAATGGAGACAGCTGCCTGCAACGGCTAGTTATGTCTACGGGGTCGATATCAGAATGTTCCTGGTTGCGATTAGAGTAGGTTGACCGTTCGACTGGAAACGCGAGCCGGTATTTGGGTTTGCTCATCCAGCTTTGGGAAATGGTCCGGTATAAAGTAATAACGGCATAGTTTTACTTTACTTTAAATCTTCTCGTAAATATCATAGTTAATAGTTCATTTGTTTAAATTATATAAAACTACTGTCTCTTTAATAGAGTAAATTAGTTTTTTTTAACACTGACTAATTATTTTAAGTAATTAATGCCCTAGACACTCAGAGCTCATACCCCCACACACATTTATATTCTTTTGCATGAATTCATTGACAAGTTAATTGCCATTATTGTTCATTGAGATTGCATAGTTGCATAACTTCCTGCTTTAGCTCAAAGTCTATACCCATGCAAGTATTAACAAATACACATCAAGACAGTTTGCTTGTCGCATCCAGACTTTGCGCTTATGTCCATTCAACTGACAGAACAGAACGCCGTCTCTTACCCCCGTACCCGTGACCAGACCGGTCACTGAACGGTTTGATGGGCAAGACACTGGAATTTTATTTAAGAAAAAAACGAAAAACAAAACAAACAAAAGGAAAGAAACGTTTACACTATGTACAGCACAGGCATTTTCACTTTTACACTATTAGTTCGTAATAGTCTTCTTTTCTTTAGATGTTGTTTTGCCTTTCTTTTTTGAAGTTGGGGGAGGGATGTCCGGCAATTTGGAGCTTGTTGGTTTAGCTCGTTGGAAAGTTGAAGGCTAGGGAGGCCGGAAAAGATCTCTGTTTCCGCTTATGAATTTTTTTTGACAATCCCACGAATTTTATGCCTGGAGACGAGGTTATTGGCGACTCTTTTCAGCCATTCTTGCTCGAAGTTTGGCGCTGGCTTCCTCATATGCCAAGACACTGTGAGAATACACTGTGGCATAGTGAAGTGCCGTGCCAATTCCACCACAACTGCAATAATCGCTGTCAGACAGGTGAAACCTTTTGAGGTAGGCAGGGAAAGGGCCATGTTGAGAGATGAAGATAACTTCCTGTCTAATACAGTTAGTGGGACGGAGACTAACTGAGGGCATGATGTTATAGATTTTCCTGCTGGAGTTCGGGACCACACAGCGGCAAGAAGAAAAATTACTTCCGCAAACCGCAATCAATATGTAAAAACCTACTGTAATTGCACGAAGTGTTAGTGCAAACAGAAATAAAAAATGTGAGCTGCGGAGACGCAGCATAGAATAGATAAAATTTGCTCAATGTGCACCATGTGTTAAATATGTTCAAAATGTCTTATTGCGCACCTCAAAGCTTAACTAAGAGGAAATGGTGTTCTAGAACTGAATGTTTCCATCTTATTTCTAATCCTCTTCTAAAATAACACTTCTTGCCCTTTTCTCTTTTTCTCCATCTCTCTATCTAAGCTTGTTTTCGTTGTTGTTTTTGATAATTTCACTTTAATATTCGTGCGGAGGAAAATTACCTGTTTAGTGCCTGTTAATAAAAAAAAATGACGTGAGGCTGTCTTTTCAAACAGCCGCTGATGTTAAGGGCGTAGGACTACTTTACTCGCGTGACTCTTTTGTCCCTCAAAGTTTGTCGTAAATTTTAAAATCAAATAAGTTTTTTTGTAACTTCTGTTGTTACCATTTATCTCTAAAATAAGACATTAGTTATGTTTTTAACATATGTAGTTACCGAGATATAGAGGATCTCCCATACCAACTTTTGTGGCGTTTTGGCGTGTGAATCAATTTCCTTCCTGAGACCCCAATGGGAGGAACATAGTCCTACGTTAAAAAGTTTGTGCTTATTTCCTTCCTTTTCAAAAATGATTCGGATAAAGATAAGTTGATTTTTATAATAGAGTAAAATAAACTTATTGGCGAACTTGTTTTCCCCTACCGGCCTTCCAGCATTAACAGTGAACAGAGCTAATTGTTCTACATGCGCTTGTAAAATAGTCTTGTCGATACACGCTTTTAAACATAATTCATTAAAAAATGCATGCAACTAGATTAAACCTGGTTCAAAGGCTGCTTATTTAGAACAGTTTAAATAAAAACATGAAAAATTTTAGCAATAAATGTAGGAATTTTTGATTGATAAAAATTAATTGCACTTCTTGGGGGCGAATATGTATTACATTTCTTGAGAAGGGTCGTTCGGTTCACTACTGGATTTTGAACTAACTAGCCGTTATTAGATAAATCGACTGAAATTAAAAATTGCATTTAAGGGAAGATCCAGTTCTATGATTCAATTTCAGTCCGATTCTGAGTGACTATATTGCATTGATGAATTGATTATCGAGAGAATAAATGGAATTAATAATCATCTCACATCAAAGTTTTACAAAAATAGTAAATTTATTTTTTAAAAAACTTTAAAATGAAAAGAATGGCATATACAGACAATCATTTTAAATTTTAACACAAGTTTATTCAGTGCATTTGTCTAAAGTTCTTATTTATGCATTTTATTAAGTACTGAATGGTTAGAATCAAAATGTATCCTTGCCCTGAAGATTGTAGTGCAACAACTACTCTAATAACAATTTTAGTTTGAAACAAAGTTGCAGCAATCTTAATCTGAAAATCTGCAAGCTTGCAGCAAGTTTGACACTGCAAGAGTGAAAGCTTGAAACAAGTTATTGCAAACAAGTTAGTCATTACACGTCGAACTTGCTGCAAGCTTGTTGCATCAAACTCATTGAAAACACAGAATACGAAGACAAACCTTGGATTTGGACCCCCGACAATCCAATTCATAGCCAGACGCCTTAGCCACTCAGTCAGCTGAACTCAGATAGGGGAAGATAGATTGCACTAATAGATCAGTACACTACACGTTTTATTTTAAACTGTTTTCTTGATTTCATTAATTTTTTAAATTTTGAGTTGAGAATATGATTTGAAATCAAAGAGAGAGCGATTTTCGCTAATAACTACGTTTTGCTGTTAGAATAAATTATGAAATTAGGGTTCACACACAAAAGTAATTACTTTTAAAATGTGACAAAATGTAAGTTATTATTTTTCAACAAACTTTGACTGTTTTTTTAGGTTTAATTTTATTTATGAACGTTAAAATTTCAACGTTAAGAAAAAGGCGATTTATAGTTTTATTTAAAGTGCCAGTTCTGTACTTATTAAAAATATAGAGAATTTTTCAATTTTTTTTATAAAAAGACCTAGTTAGTTTTTTACAAATTATCTTTGATTTATTGAATTAATAAAAAGAAGGACGGTCTACAAGATACTATTAAAAATCGGATGTTTTTTAAAACAGAGACGAGCATCAAAACCAGATATATACAACTTTATCAAGGTTGTGGTGTGTAAATGTGACGTATCAACTTTGCAGCAAACTTGTTTTGCAATTGTGGTATGAAGTTTGTCATAACAACTTCACAGCAAACTTGTTTTGAAGTGGGTTGATCTATTATGCTTTGTTACTTTGCAGGAAGTTTGCTGCAAAGTTGCCACATCAAGTTTGTCATGACAAGTTAAAATCAAGAAAAACCACACTTGCTGCAAGTGTGCGTGCTATCTGGGTAGGGATCAAAATAAGACGATTCTAAGTGGTATACATTTTACAACATATGGAACTGAATGACGTAAGAAATTTCCATGATGAATTACAGGGAAATAATATAAACATTCGTATAAACAATTATTAGATGCAATATTAGTATAAACAACATTCAATCATAATGTAAAAAAATACTAGCAATTATCATGAATATTTTAGTGTCAATTCAAATAATGTATGCAAAGTAATGAGTTGTAAAATTAAAATAGTCACATTTAATGTCATAGGTGTAACTTATCTACTGAATTTATTTGACTTTTTTTGCGCCATTTCATCTTTTCTGAAATTCATACCACAGAGATCTGAAAATTACTGTGCTGTGTTCTGTGGATACTTATATCAAACCAAAATATACATATATTTTGCTTTGTATTAAGTGCGATGTAATGCTTTAAGTTACACATATGTTTTTTGCTCGCTCTTCTGATATTTCTAAGCCAAATATAATATACCTGGATGGCATGTATATGTTCATACAGCTGTTCAAGTGTAGATGCTCCTACTAAAACGCATTGCACATTTTCATTTTTGAGGCACCATGCTGGAAAAGATGAAACAAAAATAAATGAATAAATGATACATTTAACCTATCCTATGCTACTTTGACATATTATGTTATAAAAGTTATAAATAGATGTGATAATATTGTAATTTCATACATAACAGAAAATAACCACATTGTATAGCTGACTTATTAAAATATTTTTATACGGTTATTTGTATCAGTTTTACACAAAGTATTTAAGATTCACGAAATATGTATTTTGCACCAGAAATACAAAGATGAATCATGCCCTTAAGAAAATTTTTCTAAGGAAAATATGCTGAATATTATAAAGCTTGGAATTTAAAAATATGTTAGTCTCGATGAAAAATTCGAACAAATTAATCCATATTTGCTAGCTTGTGTATATTTCATTCCAAATTCAAATTTTTATATTTTCAACGAATGCATTTTTTACTATAAATATAAAAATTACCTTAATAAGAAGTAAATACAAATCATTTAAAAATAGATGAAAAAACATAACATAGATTTAAAAATAGATAAAAAAAAACATAAGGAAAAACTATAATCAAACAATCAACAATAAAAAATTACTTTTAAAATTTGAAATATGTTTAATGAATAAGTCTCATTGTGGCACTACAACAAAGAGAAATGGAAAGTTAATAGCAACTTTATATTAAATGAAGCAACAATTAAGAATTTTTTACAGAACTATTGATAAATTATCAAAACTACTTTTTAAAATGAAAGAACACAAGACTAAATATGAAAGAAAGAATGGTAAAAGACAAAAGGGAACAAATCACGAATGAAGATTCTATGAAATAAAAAGGATTTTGATTTTAAGTGTTGCAAAACTCTTTCTTTACCTATAGTCAATTGGGTATACGTGCAGCCAACTTTTTCTGCTAGTATAGAAAGTTCTTGGATTTTGGTCTGGTGGCGCGGGCTTCTTCCTTCCTCTGGGCAAGATTTGTCAGGCAGCATTGTGAAGTTCTAAACACATTCAGCATTTTTTATAGCAGTGCATATTACAGGTTATATAAACATGGATATTTAACAATATTCTGATCAATTGATTTTATGCAGGGTGAGTCATAATTCTCCCTACAAATGGTGAAATCAGTGACTAAAATTTATTTTATTCATACAAATGGTATCATATGATGCTACAGTTATAAGAGATGTTCCACATGTCTCCTTTCCATGTCGACACACAATGACAGTCGACAAATGACTAACCAATTTTGACCAGAAACATCCTGGCACATGTTCAGTGTCTACTCACGATCATCTTACCCTACTAGCACAAGATATTTTACGATATCTCCACGATGTTGTTACGATATTTTGAATACCGCGCAACATTACTAATATAATAGCCCAAATCTGTCTCTCGGTAACGCTCTGACGTCACCAACAATAAAACTCGCGCAATAGCATTGCGAGACGTTAAACAGCATTACTTCATTGTTAGAGCACCTAAATTTCAGTAATTTTAAATTTAAAAGAGTAATTGTCGTTCTAATTTCAAATTTAGTAGCTCTAAACTAGTGAAATAAAATTTTCTATCGATTGGTATAAAATTTATCTCGTTATGATCAATAGTCTCCGAGAAATTCTAAATTATATTATTTCAACTTAATTTCCGTTTTCTTAATAGAAAGTAGTAAATTACGTCAATGGTGTATCATGCGCGTGATATAGTTTAGACATCTATATCATGCATCTGATTATTTATTGCAATCGTGATGATAAAATTTGATAATATTTTTTGGCAACGTTTGACAAGCAGAGAAGTGCTTTGTTTTGATTAAAATTTCGAAAAAGAATTCCTTTGAAATTTTAACTTTTGACTTACGTTTGACAAGCTGAGAATTTCATGGTTATTGGATTAAAATAAAATTGTTTAACAACGAAAAATACTTCACGCGGAATGCCAAGAGGGTTTTTGAATAAAGAAATATGTAAATAAAAAAATATTTCCTGTCATAAAACATATGTTTAATTCATTTGTCTCCAATCTGTGTTAAACATTTCTCTCGCATATACATCTATTTAAACACATCAAATTTGACGTCGAAATTGACGGGTGATTTTCTAGTTGTAAAGATATCGTATGAATGTTGTAGGGCTTCTCTGTGGTGCTAATAGTGCAGGGTCAGGATCATCCTCTGTCAGATGTTGCAACATTTGCAGCTTGTATGGGTGCTGCTTGTTAGCCAGCAAATTGCGAATGACCCTGCTTTAACTGATTTCCATTGGCGCAGAGATGTCGGATCCCTTTCGTCGGACTCCTGGCCATCGTTGCCAGCACCTGTGTTGACGTACCTTCATCTTTTGCCTTTTTTGGTCTTCATATTTGCTTGCATGGGCGTCGGAATCCGTCCCTTTGAATTTCATGATAAGTTTTACCACGATGTCATGGGTTATCTGTATTCTTTGCATTGCATTCAGGGTTGCCAGATCAAAATAGCAAAATAAGGCCAAATCTTCTTAAAAATAAGTCCACAAAAGGCCAAATTTGACAAATTGATTGAAAACGTCATTTGCTATTAGAAAAACAGCTATCCTTCATGAAAACGAATCCTACTTGATAGGCATATGTTCAATGCTCTATTATTAAACTAAAATTTAAGTGAAAGAGATTTAAAACATCCTTGTTCTATTCAGGAGCTATTTCGTTTGACAGCTCATTATATATCATTTGAAACTTGTAATATCGAAAATTTATTAAAAAACAATAGAATAAGAAATTAAAAATTATTTTAAAAGTTATTAACGAAAATAAAGCCAAAAAAGGCCAAAAATGAATTTAAGGCCAAATCAAAATTCCTAAGACCAAGGGCTTTGAAAAAAGGCCAAATTTCTGTACTTTTGCCTTAAAAACCTGGTTGCATTGGAAGTACGCGGTGCATGACGGGTGATGCCACTCCCAGCCAAAAGAATAATTCAAATCTGTTCTTCCTTCGTAAGCGCCATTTCATTTCAAATGGTTCACCTTCCTCAAAACGTAAAAGAAATTGGCCACCGCTTTCACCATTGTATGGAGACTTATGACTCACCCTGTAGTTAAATAATGCTTACAAGGATATGAAGTAATCAATTATATATATATATCCTTAATAATATAATAAATGCGAAAGTGTGTCTGTCTGTCTGTCTGTCTCTCTGTCTCTCTGTCTGTCTGTCTCTCTGTCTGTCTGTCTGTTTGTTAAGCTTTCACGACCAAACCACAAAACCGATTTGGATGAAAATTGGCAGAGTTGTAGCTTGACACCCAAGAACGGACATAGGCTAGGTGAAATCACGTTAAATTAATTATTTTTGACTACAGATTAAAAATAGTTAACAAAGAAAGCCCATTGACTCCGCGATTCGCGATGAAGATTTTTATTTTTCAACTAGCTGTTACCCGCGACTTCGTACGCGAAGAATTTGAATTATTCTTTTTTTTTTTAATTCACGAATGTAAATGTTTTGTTGCATTTTGAAAGGGGAAAGTAAAAGTTCTGACGGAGATAATACTTAATTGGACGGCTGACAGGAGTGTACTGTACATGTATGCTGATATAGTTATGCAAATTGTTTATCTATTCTAATATACTTTTGTATACCACATTATTTGCACGGTTGTAGAGGTTGTGTGGGCTGGACACACGTGAACACGCCATGTATTGTTGCCCATGCGAAAAATATGGTTTTTCCAAATGTACATCTGCCACTTTCAGTATCTGGCCCTGAGCCGGGCAAATGACATTTTTAAAGGGATTTGTTGCCTTCTGAACTGAGATGATAAATCCTTCGGCATTATCGGAAGGCGTGGAATTAAAATACTCTCTCTTCTCCCTATATCAGTCATAACAGTAGCTTTCATGACGTTCGGACCTTGGTGTGTAATTTGCGACCGTGTGCCATTGCGCAGTCTCGGTATATCGAGGTTGCGTATTAGTAGAACTGGCACACCGGCATTCAATCTCGGCTTGTCGGAAGGTGCCCTGACAATTCTAACATGTTGAAGAGCTCTACAGTATATGATGTTCCTTGTTAATGCCGATTACCGTATCAACAGATGGATATTCTGTAATATCTCACTGCGAAAGTTAAACAAAACATCGAGAGAATAATTCACTAACGTCATTGGATCACTGTGTAACCGCATTAAAAGCTGCAAATGCTACGACAACAGGAAACCGGAAGTGTAAAGTCTCCTTTGTTGTTAATGGTCAAAGAAAGCAATATTTTCTTATATTATCTTTAACAGTGGCAAAAGCCCGCGCGCGAAACAGTAATTTGGCTTGAATTTATTTCTATAAGAATAAAAAGACTTGTTAGAAATTACGTTACAAAAATATTTTTAAACCTTAATAACAATCAGAGAAAACATTTCATCGCAATGGAATTAATAGCATTAAAAAGATCATTTTCTGGTCTTTAAAATGGCATAAAAATAATTGTTGTCTAATAAATATTTCAGAAGTTATTGGCAGAAAAAGTCTAAGCATTAGGCTTAAAAGCGGCTAATTTTCATTATTTAATTGAATATCTTAAGAACTAATTAACTCTGAAAGTTGAAAATAGCACCTTTGACCTAGAAATATGCTCTAGAATGTCGTGTGTAAATTTCACGTCGCTACCATTCACCGTTTAGGAGGAGTTCTTGTGACCGACCGATCGACTGACAGACAGACTGATACATGTAAATTCTGCCTTATTTTATGGATACTTATAAATGTAAGAAAAAGTTTCAGAAATAAAGGCAAATTAGTTCAAAGTCTAACCGTTTCCTAGAAACTGAGTAGCTATAAATTTGCGTTATTTCAAAATCGTCTGCACGTAAAATTTTAAAAAATAATAAAAATTGAATGAAAACTGTCACAGAAATAAAATTGGTATCATTGAAAAGGTAGAATTTTTATCTTTAAAATGGTATAAAAATAATTTGTATCGGACAATTTGTTCGGAAGTTACAGCGGAAAAAAGGATTACGTGATAATTGTTTTTAAAAATAATTTATTCCACATGTTTTCGCATTCCTAAAGGATCACGTGACAGCTGATTGAAAAATAAAAATTTTCATCGCGAATCGCGAAGTCAATGGGCTTTCTTTGTTAACTAATTTTAATCTGTAGTCAAAAAAAATTAATCTAATGTGATTTCACCTAGCCTATGTCCGTTCTTGGGTTTGACGCTACAACTCTGCCAAGTTTCATCCAAATCGGTTTTGTGGTTTGGTCGTGAAAGCTTAACAAACAGACAGACAGACAGACAGACAGAAAGACAGACAGACAGACACACTTTCGCATTTATTATATTATTAAGGATTAAGGATAAACTGTCACGTGATCCTTCAGGAATGCGAAAACGTGGAATAAATTATTTTTAAAATCAACTATCACGTAATCATTTTTTCCGCTGTAACTTCAGAACAAATTGTCCGATACACATTATTTTTATACCATCTTAAAGATAAAAATTTTACCTTTTCAATGATGCAAATTTTATTTCTGTGACATGTTTCATTCATTTTTTATTAATTTTTTAAATTTTACGTGCAGACGATTTTGAAATAACGCAAATTTATAGCTACTCAGTTGCTAGGAAATGGTTAGACTTTAACTAATTTACCTTTATTTCTGAAAGTTTTGCTTATATTTATAAGTATCCATACAATAAGGCAGAATTTACATGTATCTGTCTGTGTGTCGGCCGATCGGTCGGTCACAAGAACTCCTCCTAAGCGGTGAACGGTAGCGACGTGAAATTTACACACGGCATTCTAGAGCATATTTTTAGGTCAAAGGTGTTATTTTCAACTTTCAGAGCTAATTAG
>BGPR01011611.1:13807-29637 GCA_013235015.1 Araneus ventricosus | reverse complement strand
ACAATGCAACAGAGAAAGAAATAAGTATATACATACACGTAATAAATAAGTGTAAGCATAAAATAAAAAATGGGCACAAAAAATTTCTGAATGTGCCTACGAACAAAATCTGTTGCATAGTGAAGAAATTGAATAAATTTGGATTTAAGAGGTAATAATTGGACAAAAAAAATCAAGAAAGCAGTTAAAGATCAAAGATGGGAAACAACCCAATAGTGGAAAAGATTTATGAAAATCGCTTAATGTGTCGTGTTTTCCGTACCATATATTGGCCATTAGCTAAAAGTTAATCAGCTAATTCATTTTATCGTTTTGCCAATTCATCATAAGAAGAAAGGTTTCTGAAGTATCCAGTTAATGCAAATGCATGATGAAATAAGCAAAAGTTTTTGTAACAAACATACATGTGGAGCACCATTATTGAACAAAGCGGTTTGTACTGGCTGAATTCAGATTTTCATGTTTTATGCTATATGTATTTTGGTATTGACATTTTTTGAAAAAATACAGGCATTCCTGTTAGTATTAAAAATTATTTTATTGTAAAAATGACTGCACGGTAATTCAATATAATAAGGGGTTGTAATATTTAATCTTTTCGATAAGAAGACTCCAGTTCGTGATTATTTTGGAATATTAGTCGTGTAGCTACTGCCTATCTTCCGTAAGAACCAAATCAGAGAAAGGGCATGTCAAACTGGCGACAGACTTTGAATAACATTAAAACTCTGTATAACTAACGTGACCATGCAATATTTTTCTCAAAACGGGACATCTAATATTTTTACGCAATATTTACTCCCTTTCTGAAATTGGGACATTTCGGCATCCCGAAGCTGTGCTTGAGAACAACGGTATATGATACCTAAAAATGGGATGGTCCCGTTCAAAGCAGGACGTATAGTCACATTAGGTACAACCGTATTTTGGAATGCTAAAGATAAGAAGTAATTAATTCAGTGTCTTGAAAAAGCTCGCTGGAAAGATGCAATCGAAGTAAAACATCAATTACAATCTATATATTTAAAATAATTTGACAGAAACAGATGCTCAGTATCCCAGCCCGATTTCGTTAATTTTATTTCATATGGAAGCTGATGACGTCTGAATATGTCATCAAGGATCGCTTCTCCCAAACACCCTCCATTTGCGAGAGAAATCGAAAAAACACTACTCCACTATACATTCTCTATGTGGAGAAACCTTGACAGAGTTCCTCAGCTTCAATCACCTGACCGATTTCGAAAATTTTTATTTATTATGGAAGCTTATGACCCCTAATTATATCGTCAATGGTCTCCTCACCCATCACCCTCCATTTTTGAGATATATTGCAAAAAAAAAATTTGGCAGAGTCGTTCAGCCTCTAAAACCGCCAATTCGCCAATTTATTTCGCCAAGTTGCAAGCATAGCTACAAGCTATTAATATTAAAGGCGAACAGCTGGTCGCCGAAAGCGGCTAGTAGTTTACTTAACTTTGAAAGGATATGGTTAAAAAAAACTTTATTATACGCTGCTAAAAAATAGAAAGATTACTCTGTTTTCGCAAATTTATTCTCACCTAACGTGTGCGATCAAATTAAAATCTACCGATTTCATATGTAGTGCGCCAAAGACTTTTTAAGCAAAACAGATTTAATGATGCCAAAATACGCAATTTTTGGAATTCCGGAAATCAGTCAGAAGATTGAGAATCCTAGATTATGTAGTTTGTTTTGCGTAACGTTGGGTTTGTTGCAATGATTTTTACAGAAAGGTATCGACCATTGGTTTAACAATATCCACTACAAATTTCATTTTGTCATAGTTGATACATATGATCACTCAATTGTTCCAAAAAATGCTTTCTTTGGATTGCATATCTTACCGCAGAATGCAGCATTTTAACTTTGATTTGTCGGACATGCAATACTATGCGATTCTTTAAAAACGTTGATATGTCGGGCTTGCAATACTATGCGATTCCTTAAAAGCGTTTATTTATCGGACTTCCAATAGTATGCGATTCTTTTAAAATGTTGGTTTGTCGGACTTCCAATACTATGTGATTCTTTTAAAACGTTGATTTGTCGGACTTGCAACACTATGCGATTCTTTTAAAACGTTGATTTGTCGGACTTGCAATTCTATGTGATTCTTTAAAAGCGTTTATTTGTCGGACTTGCAACACTATGGGATTCAAAATGGCTAGATTATCAGCATTCCCTTTGTGAACCACACTTTTCAAGTACACTTATAAATCGCAATGGTGATTTTATTTTCAAAGTTTTGTATAATGATGCCAACTGGTGTATTTTAAATAATCGCAGCTCTAATTGCAATTGCCATTGCAAATTCTACCCTTCTAAGAGTAAGCAGTTTAAATTTATTGAACCACATGCATCAACGATGCCAAAGAAAATTTGCAGTTGAAATTGTGATTTCTGTAATTCTTTCGGATAACTGATTTGGCCAGGTGCGTGTGCAGCGCCACGTTGCAGTTGGTAGCGAAAATTGGAATTATTTTTTTTTTCTTGCAGGAATCGTATTCCCATGTTCAGAATAGTATGTAGATCAAATTTGTTCCATTTGTCTCCGTAGACTTTAGATGTGTTGTAGCTTGACTGTAATGTTATTTTATGGTCATGCTGTTTTCTGATCTATACCGTAAACCTTTATTAATGTAATTCAGATCATAATGCAGGACGCTCGCATAAAAACCAATCCCACTATAGGTGCCTATGTGAATGTCTTTTACCACGCCAAGTTGATCAGTGTGCCCGCTAGGGTTTCAGTGTTTACTTTGATTGGCGCGAAACTGAGATTTTTCTTCATCGTGTTTTGAAAACCATACATTTTTATTTACAATTAACAACCAATAACAAACTATTTTCAACCCTAATTCTTGCTCATATTAAGCACATTTGTAAGTATTTATGTAGTTGATTATTTTTCTAACTTATGCATATTAGATTATTTACTTTAGCAAGGAATTATACACTGTATACTTACAACAGACTATACTAATAACAGATAGCATCTCTCGGTCGTCGAAATAAAAATAAAAAAAACCTTTACAAAGCATTTCTCGCCAAAAAAAGCGATTTATCGCCAAATATTGGCATAGAAAACACTCCCCATAAGCGTCTATAGTGGGATTGGTTTTTATGCAGGACGCTCTCTGGTTTTAATAACTGGAATATACGACTAAATAGGATGGCAAGTAATCAAGGTCTATTAAGTAACTACTGTGGTGGCGATTGGGTGGCAAAAGTTGGGGAGCAAAAAAATTTATAGACACCTAAAAGTTTCTCGGAGTATAGGAGGTAGACAAAAAAATTTAAAAATTTAGTTACAAAATTATCCAGCTTTCCCGGACATTATTGTTTTTTCATAATTCCTAAATTTAGGCAGCTACAATGAAAAAAAAATTTTTTTTCAATGCGGGGTAGGGATGGCGGTTATTTCAAGAAATCGGCTTTCGGTTAAATCGGTTTTTTTCACCTCCGGTTTAACCAGGTGGTTAAACCCGCTCAAAATAACCGGTGTTTGAAAAAACCGGTTTTCGGGGTTTTTTTAAAGCAACGTCTGTATTTATTATTATTAATAATAATATATAATAAATAAGTATTAATACAATAATTAAATAATGTAATAAGTAATGATTATAAATAAGTAATTAATACAATATGTAATAATAATAAATGAGTAATTATTGCAATAAGCAAGTATTAGAGACAAAATTTTTTATTAACATTGTTTTCACAAGAAATTTAATTCATTGGCTGATATTTATCATCTAATCTGCTGATAAAGACTCTTCCAGCAATGTGTTGATCCGTGAGTCGACACCTCTTATCGGAAACAATATCATTCAACGTAGATACTAATCTTTCGGACTCCACAGAACTTCCGACTAAAGATAAATACTTTTTGGCTACAATAAACAGTCACCGTTTCCAGACGGTTTTTTTTATTAGTCTTGTTTTTGCAAGAAATCAATCCATTGGCCAATATTTATTTGTTCATAAAGACTCTTTCAGTAATCCTCCAACAAACAGACGCCTCGAGGAAACGGTCGTCGGTGATTGGTCTAAGATGATGATGAAATTCAAATCTTTATAACTTGGTAAATTTTAGTCTAGTCGAACCTAAAATCGAGCCTATCTTCCGAACTGGTTTTTGGATTTAAAAAAAATAATCGGTTTAAACCGAGGCAAAAAAAAAAAACCAAATAAAACCGTTTAACCGAAACAAACCCCCCCCCCCGGTAGGTTTTTCCCATCCCTAATACGGAGGCGATTAGCTCCCCCCTCGTCTTCCCCGATTCTCCGCCACTGATCAACTAAATTATGTACATTATTTACATTTATTTATAAATAATATCTGAAAATCTTTCACCAATAATTGCCTTTTCTATTTTTAAGATTTCCTTAGCTTCATTTTCAATCGATGAATATCCTATAACAGTTAACAACTTCTGCCGGTGCTCTGTAGTATGCTGCTTATGCATGAATTTTTAGCATTAGACAAATAAAATAAATAAAACAAAATTAAGGTATAAGTTTCTATTCATGCGAAAAAAAGAACGCAAAAGTTGAAAATAATTTTTCTGATTACAATAAAATGCATGCTTCGAAAAAAAGCGTGAGCGCTTTGCATAGCACCTTATATTATGAGTATATTTTCTTAAACAAATGGAATATTCCTAGAAGGTAAAGGCGCCCACGCTTTAATTCGAACCATGCATTTTATTGTAATCAGAAAAATTATTTTCAACTTCTGCGTTCGTTTTTTCGCATGAATAAAAGTTTATACCTTAATTTTTTTCATTTATTTTATTTTCTACTTTTTAGTGACGGCTGACACGAATACACACAACATGTTAGGCATAGTAAACCAAATTTAATTATTGAATTCTCCAATATAAAACACATATTAAAATTATTATATACATATGTACAATTACATTTTTAAAATGATTTAATGACATTAACTTTCTAAAATATAAATCCCTGATATATTACGTGATAACTTACAATTATGATCACAGCAAATTAAATTATTTCGTTCATTGTAAAGTTTTTGAACATTTTACAAATGCTTAAATTTATGTAGTCCATCAATATTTGAAACATATAACATATAAATGTCGAATATTGGCCATCACATTGAACGTTTGGAGCAAACGAAGTAAAAAAATTCTACTTATAGTTGTTGGCGAATTCTAATAGAAAGTAAACACAAGACGCGTAGAAACACGAGCTATTACGTCATTCATCGGTGTAGCGCCGGTGTTGTTTACCACCTGCCAAACTTTATAGCCAAAATATAGGGTTAAAATATTGATATCATTTTGTTAGGTTTAAAATAGGTATAGATTGCAATGGACCTTCTGCATGTGACGTCACATCCTCTGACACGTGACCTGCCGGAGGCAGCCATTGGTCAGTCTTAAACAGCTGACTCAGAACTGCTTTTATTTCTGAGTCGCTTATAGGCCAATCGTTTTGTTTATTCCTCCACGGCTGTTTTTTATACTGTCGAACCCAAAGTGTGCATAAGGTCCATTGTTTTTGTATAATATTGTATTGTCACCGGAAACCCACCACTATGCTAAATTCCAAAGCTGTAGCTCGATTGGAAGTGGGTAAGAAATCGAACTGAAGATCTGAGGACACGACACTCAAGTTGAATAAAAGCTTATAATAAAATGGAAACAGTTGAGATAACGCGCATGTGCAAAATCGCGTTCTGCAAGTCAGCCTTTGGCAAGAGTTTACTGCATGTAGGTATGATTGAGGTTAGAACAGAATAGAAATAAGCTCCAGTCCAGTTCGTCATTTGATAACGCCATACTGCAGCTGTTCTCGGAAGTATCTCTCTTGCTCATTTACTATCGGATTGAGGTCCACTAAGCTGGAGGATGGTGATTTCCCGCCATATTCTTCCGGCAAATAATCCGGATCTACTTGATTGTGGAGTTCTTCTAGATCCGAGTTGGCTGGATAAAACACTACCTGAATATAAACAAACAAATAAATAATTAGCATAAGGTCTCAGTTCAAGTTAGAAACGTACTTTTCCGTTAAAAGAACCCAGTCATTGCCAAGTTGAATGCTGGAACTATTCCGTTGTGCCGACAACATTTATCCCTATAGTTGGGGGAATTTGGCGTAGATTCCAAATCTCATCTGTCGTCGCTAAAAGTTGGCGTTTTTTTGTACGGGGTTTCATTAAGGGAAAAGTACAGTGGAACCTCGCATAACCATGAAAATAAATTGCAAAAAATTAACGAGCGACGTTTCGCCTAACGATTGACGAGGCAGGATTTTGCGCCTGCTACTGTCACATCAACGGATATTTTATTTTGCTTTAATTCTTATCAAACTAGGCTTCTAGTACTTGTGCGAGCACTTTTAACTGTTAATCGAATGAGATCTATTGTTTTGATTTTTTTTCTAGTAATAAACGTTTTGAATGGAACGAATCACTTTGGTTATTTTCATTTTTTGATTCCAATAATATTTAGGGCCATGGTTTTTTAAAAACCATTTTTCTGCCATGCATTTACAGTTGTTGATACGCTACGTAACGAATGATGTGACGTAACGAGTTGCCTGACGTATTTGATTCAATGACGTAACGTAATTGACTTATTAGTAAACCTGGAGTCTACGGTGCCGACCTGCTTCTCGCCAATTTTTCTTGGTGCAATTTCATTTGATGTCGCCGAATACTGTTTTGGATGTGCAGTGCGCTTTTTATTGCTCTCTTGCGCATGCGTCGCCTGAAAAGGAGGTATTGAGCACGCAATGCCTGCGGCGTATCAAGTGTGTACCGGGCAAATCTTTTAACTTAAAAAAACATAAAAGACTTCGCTTTCACCATAGCAGGAAACTAGTAGCTACGCTTTTTCATTGAATCTTAGGAATCTAGGTTTTTTAAAAAATTCCGAAAACGAGAAATTCCGCACGTAATGCCTGCGGCATTTCAAGCCCGGCCAAATTTTCTCAACTTGAAAAACATCAGCAACTTCGCTTTCAGCATAGTAGAATACTCGCGCCTTCGCTTATTCATCAAGAAACGTAACACACAGACTAACATACACAGTACTGAACCGATGTTCAAACCGAAGAATTCCAAAGGAAGTTTTATTCAAATTCGAATGAATCGACCCATCACATCGAAGAGATGAACAAAACACGCCAATGGAAACGAGGCGCAATATAGCATGATGCTCAAAACACCGATGAAAAGATTAATTTCCGCGCATGCTCGCATGTTACCCGTTAAAAAAATCATTGCGCAACCAAAACAAATGTTCTCTCATCTCCGTTCTTGGCGGCAAAAAGTTGGCGATCCTAAGAGGAACGAAATAGGTGGGCACCGTAGATTCTAAATTAAAAAACTTATTTCTATTAATAAGGAGAGAAGAACACGCACATCAGTTCGTGTTTAGCACTCATTCTGCTTTTCTTTTCGGAAAATACAATCTGCATTCCATGTCGGTTGATTCTTTATTAAAGATAAGATGAAGATGATTCAGGCTCCTTAACGATCTTATATATAATTTTCTTTGAATAAACGTTATACATAAAATATTTTGTATATTTTTTAGTTGAAATCTAGAATTTGGTACACATTCTCAAAATGGCGCCAAGTCGCCAAAGCTAATACAGGTAATACCTGCATATAGCTTTGGCGACTTGGCTCCAATGATATGCAGCGGTCAATATCTTGCTTTGGCGATTTGGCAGCGTTTTAAGAGTGTGCGTCAACTTCTAGATTTCAACCTATTTTTTTCGGCATGGCACGCATTATCGTATTTTACGTTGGTATCTATGGGAAAAATTGTTTCGCATAACAAGTAAGCTTCTGGAACGGATTATGCTCGTTATGCGAGGTTTCACTTCACCATAAAAATAAGTTTAATAATTTTTCAGAGTAATGAATTAGTTATTAAAAACTAATAATGGCTGAAGCGAATTTTGTTTTACTCGATCGGAGATTTTTAAAAATGAATTTTGACTATCATAATGTGCACATGAATTCGGCAATTAAAATATCTTTCAAGATACAAAATCTCTGAGAAGGTGTGGATTTTTGATATCTAAAATAAATCAATCGGACAATAAAAACTAAAATGGAATCGTCAACTGATGATATTGTTGCACTAAATCTTACCGTGGGTGTACGGTGTAAACAGTCCAACACGCAGGATAATGGAGAATGAAGGTTTATTTACAAATATGCAGGAAAACACGTAGCACAGGTACAGGAAACAATAGTCCTTGCACAGATTACCAATGTAAATAGACAACAATTCACAGGTAATGACAGTTCAGCACTTTGATTTCTAACAACACAACCAATCAGCAAATAACTAGTAACGACAATAACAGCTCAGCTCGCCAGCTGATTAGCTCACACAGCGGATAGAACTCCGAAGACGTTCACGTTTCAAAGCGAAGTAACCAGTCGATCAAAAGACGCTGCTGTGATCCGAACACGGTCTTATATACTCTCTCCGTTAGGCCGTGACGTCACATAGAATTTTCATGAAAAACCTGGATCTCGGCCCCTAATAGAAATATCAAGAAAAGGGTTGCATTTTCGGGAATAATCTATTTGTCGCCAAGTCGCCAAAATGGTCGCCAAGGTCATGCGTGCCACGAGAGTCGCTGAGGTCACTCCATGCTTCACCTTGTAAAACTCTCTTCCCAACCATAAGACTTGCATTGCTGGGAAGCGACTTTCCATGACTGTAACAATATGGCAGAAAATGCGACCGAAATGATGTTTACTACTTACGAAATTGTGTTTGCTCGTCTAACAACTGTGATCCTGAATGTAGGATGGAAGATTAACATTTTTAAGCCATTATATCTGCCCAATGTCTTCTGTACTTATAAAAGGCAATGTTTGCGTGCGTGTGTGCGATGCCCAGATGAATCTATCGACGCACCTCGAAGTCCGAATTTTAAAATTTAATCTAGAAATTTTTTATTTAATATTTTGTGTTGTTTTGTGCTATTTTTCGTACTAATTTCTCAATTGTATGGTTTCGGATAAATATACGAAAAAATAGATACACCATCGGAAAGAGCAAAGGATTTCCGTTTTAATGAAGTTTGTTTCGAACGTCTAATGTAATTTACCGAGTTTTGAAAAATAGTCACTTTTATAGTAATTTTTGATTAGGACTTCTTAAGATTCTCGCATCTGACGTTCTTATAACTATATCATTTTTTTTCAGCTCATAACTGAAACGTTTCTGTCGGATTTAAAACAAGAACGGTTAAAATATCGTTTTTCGTTTTTTTTAAATAATGTTTCCCTGATCGGTTCAAACAGTTTTTTTGCTAGCGAGATTTCTCAGCAAAACATTCTCCGGACGATTCCTAGAATGCATTGTTGCAATTCATTGGCTGGTGCATGACCTTCCTCGCGGCAGGTGACGTCACATATTATCGCGGTCTTCTCGGAGGTGATATATTAAATGAATAACTTACTGATAATTATTTTCGTCAGTGTCTTATCGTGTTTCTTTGCCTCGCATATTTCGCTTGCAGTCTAATAATGATTTTCACTTTGCAATTTTTTAATATAGTTTTGGATTAACGTATTCTACTCTGTTTTCCTAAATATCAATAAGGTTTATCTTCTGTTTTCAAAATTTTTTCATGTCATTGTGAGCGAGTTTCTCTTTTTTTCATTTTGTTGAAGTCCTGATTCCACGGGCAACGCCGTGCGCGTACTGCTAGTATTCTATATAATGCATCGCTCCATCAATTGAAGTATTGAAGTATATCTTGAATACTTTCTACTAATCTAAACTGTAGATTAATTTTACTAATTAATTCCTGTTTCGTGACAAAAAAAAATTCTATTTCAGTTACATGTTTCCTGTGCAAGCACTGTCTTTCTATCTTCGTAAGTTTTCGAATTCTCCTTAAGTTACTCCTGACTTCTGATAAGTGGATTAAATGGATATTAAATACCGACCATTTATTACATTTAACCTCTTAACCTGCATGAACGTGTCTGACACGTGCATCGAATTACAGAAGTTTTACTATTTAAATCCGTAATTAAATCAACGTAACGGTTATTTTCAAATACAAAAATCACTTGGACACGTTTAAATGTCTCGAGTATCCTTTTCCAACTTAAATAGATAGAAATAATGAAAAATATTCCAAAGGGTGGAGGCATCTAATTAGAAGATTATGTAAAACCATAGCATAAGAGGTTAAAATGCAGAAAGCTTAACCCTTTGCGGTCGGTGCCGCCACAATGGAGGCATTCGCAAGCAGTCGCAGAAGTCGGTGCCGCCACAGTGGAGGCATTCGCAAGTAGTCGTAGAAGTCGGTGCCACCATGCTGCCGACATAATGTCATTCATGTTTTCTGTTAAATATTTAAAAAATTATAATTATTTATTATTATTTATTAAATTTATAATTATTATTAATTATTTTTTTATTTTTTAAAAAATATATATATTTATGCATTATAAGTGCTATTAAACACAAAAATCAGTTTCTACAAATTCTGTACTTTTTATTACTGTGACGATCGTGAATTCCTCCCGATTACGTCACTCTTGAAAGTACTTACTTAGCTGCGCAATACACGAGAGATGCACGAGCCAGCGGGCTATATGTCATGCGCTAACTAACTGAATTTTTATCCTCGTGTGCTCTATTAATATGTTTCTAGCACTTTCTTAATTAGTAATATAATAGCCCAGATCTCTCGGTAACACTCTGACGTCACCAACAATAAAACTCGCGCCATAGCACTGCCAGATGTTAGACAGCATTATTTCATTGTTAGAGAACCTAAATTTCATTAATTTTAAATTTAAAAGATCAATTGTCGTTCTAATTTCAAATTTAATAGCTCTAAAATAGTGAAATAAAATTTTGTATCGATTGATATAAAATTTATCTCGCTATGATCAACAGTTTCCGAGAAATTTTAAATTACATTAATCCTATATTTGAAATTAATTTTAATTTTTTAATAGAAAGTAGTAAATTACGTCAGTGGTATATCATGCGCGAGATATAGTTTGGACGCCACGATGCACGATGGATTTCACGGATGGATACCACGATGGATTTTTTGGATGCCACAATGATTTTTTAAATAAAGAAATATGTAAATAAAAAAAATTCCTGTCATAAAACATATGTTTATTTTATTTGTTTTCAATCAATGTTAAACATTTCTCTCGCAAATATACCTATTCAAAAACGTCAAATTTGACGGGAAATCTCTCGAATGAAGAGGCAATTTGCACCCGTCCTACCATGACGGGTGATTTTCTAGTATGCTAGTGTTTTAATAAATGTTGTTAATTTTTTACACATAAAGTTGTTGTCAATTGTTGTTGTCAGTTGTTGTCAATTTTTATGAGTATTTGGATGCAAATCTTTTCATAACGAAGCATCCATAATATCCATATATTGACTTTAAATCCCGTACGGAAAAGTAATTTGCGAAACGCCAAATTTGCTCCGACCTGCTGGTTCTCCCATCAGCGAAATCTGCTGACGGCAAAGGGTTAATATGTAGCGTTACGAATTGGGGAATGATGAAAAGAGAGTTAACCCTCTAACTGCATAATTTTTTCGAATTACTATTTAGATGCAACGTTTTGAAACATGTTCAAATACCGTTGAACCAACCTAATTGTTATTTACATGCAGGGATTTATTAGTATAATATGAATGAACGTTTTGAAAGTGCTAAGTATACCCATTAGCTTGCGAAAATCGCAGGATGCAGCAAGAAACAGACGAACTTCCAACGGGAAAATCGCGGGTTATGCAGTCAAAGGGTTAATGCTTCTGAAGCGTGCGTGTCAACCTTTGAGAAATATATTTTGAAATGCTGCTGGTTTCGGAACAGGTGAGCCGCCATTGAGTCAAAAATACAAATAAGCAAACAGATGTTTTGCAAAACAAAATAACAATAGAATATGTTCAACAATACAAAAATGCTCACCCGTTTTCGTAGTTCATCAGACCACGCAGAAAGTACGTTTTGGTAAAGAAGGTACAAAAGAGCAGGGGTGTTGATCACATGGATATATTTTATACGCAAGGTGCAATAACTCTGCGAAAAGAAAAATCTCATTTCAAAACTCAACATTATTATAGGCTTTAGAAATACCAAATTTGTGTGTTCTTTTAAAATCAGTTGACTTGCCGATGTGAGTTATCGGATGTATATCCTTTACTTTTACTTAACTAACTGACAAAAAGAACCTCCAACTCCCCCCGCCCCCCCGTCTTCCGTTTCTGACGCCATGTTCTATAGAAAACTTGACGTATTTCTGTATACCTGCACTACCCTTAAGGCTATACATTACCCTCTTTCAAAAAAAATCTTGGAGACAGTAATAAAAAAATAAATTTTAATGACTTTTTCTTGATTTTCTTAATAAATAGATTCTGATTTTAAAAAGTCATTTTAGCAGGAACTATTATTTTAAAATTAAAAAAAAAATTGAAATTTTTAAAGTTTTTTAAAATCTTATAAAATACTTAATTTTTAATATTTTTTAATTATTTCAAGCGATTTATATTTATTGGATTCTTGGAAATAAAAGTTATCATGGAATTGATGATCCGACTCTTTTTTAATGTTGTAGCGGTTACAATTCACTGCCTTCTCCTTTTTATGGTAGGTGACGCTACTAGAGCCATCCGAGTTTTTCCCATGATGCCTCTCTCTTTTTCTTCTGTGTACTTGTGCTGTGTTGTTCTCTGTGTCTTGTACTGTGTCGTGGAACTTAGCCATCTAATAAAAATGGTTCCTGAAATTGAATTGATTCTTCAACAGCGGCATTCCACGTAAACATGAGTTTCGTCCCTCTATAATGTTTAATAATTATTTTTGAAAAAAAAACATGAAAATACTAAAAATATTAACTTTGACATTTTTTTAAAAAATAACTAGAACTCTCAGGCCTAAATACATGCTAAATCTCATAGTATATATATATATGGAACTATCTACAAAAAAATTTCAAGACTCTATCTGGAACAGAAAAAGTGCCTTAGGGAATCGAAAATATTTGCATCACCAAAAAAAAAAGTTTGAGAAAAATGCATTTAAAGTTTGAAAAGGCATAAAACAAAAACTAATAATGCTTCTAGAGCTCTAATTTTTTAATACGCTATTTCCCAACATATAAAATGCACTAAAATACTATTTTAACTCGAAATTACTGATTATATTTTTTTTATTTGAAATATTACGTAATTAATCTTCCAGCACTTCAAAATATTATGTCTCTTAGAAACCACAGAAAATTTCGGTTGCAGCATTTTCTCTGCAGAAAAATGAATAAAAAACAAAATTATTATATTGCAAGGCGGCTAAATAAAAAACAAATCGTATAAAAATTAATATTGGTCTTGAAAAAAGTCCTTTTTATATATATCAATTTGGTAGTGAAAGAGAACTCAAAAGGAATGCAGAATATAATCAAACAGAAACGATTTGAGAAGTAAACCTTGAAGTTATAGTAACCATTTCACCTAAGGAATTGATTTATTCGCAAAATATTTTAATTAATTAATTTCACGAATGAAAAAATTCTAAAAAACTAAAACGAAACTAAAAACGCCTCCTCAGCTGTCACATTTTGAGACCCACAACACTCAGAAAACTTCAAATATCTTTAAAACTATTGCGATACCAGATCTAAAATTTGGAGTCAAGTTTCCCAACCGTATGGGCAATCGAAAAATGTTAATTTTTTCGATATTTTTGCCATTTTTAGGGTACTTTGTAGCCTTAAAATTTGTAAACGACCTTTCGGAATATCTTGTATAAAGGAAATGATGTTCTAGAAACTACAATCTAGACTGAAAAGTTAATCAAATCCGTTATAGTGTGTAAGTTTGCCTGGGTAATTAACAATCTTAATTAAATTTATCAGTTTCTTTTTTACTTTTTAACTTATTAATGCCCAAGTCCCATTTTTTCAATAATATTCTGTATACTAATACTACACGTCCTGAAATCAAGTAGAACAATACTAAAACAAATCCTGCCTGAAAAATTAAGTAAGAAGGCCACATACCAAATTTCATTTATCTAAGTAATTTTGTTAAGTTATTGCGACTAAAAATATGCGATTATACAGACCAACATACAATCAACCCTTTGACGGATTTGGCCCAAAATATTTGATACGGACCTACATTCTTGATGATAAAACTGAGTACCAAATTTTATCTATTTAGCTATTCAAGTTTTTGAGTTATACTGTTCAAATGAAAGTGGGCAGACAGACTTCCCTTGGACGGATTTTGTCCAAAATTTGATAGAAACCTACAAATGATATGTAAAGATAATATACTAAATGTCATCCTTGCATCTCAAATAGTTTTCGAGTTATCGTGTTCTCAGACACACAGACAGACATAATTCCAAAATTGTGTTTTTCGGACTCAGGGAGGTCTAATACGTGGAGATTCGTCAAAATCTCGAGTTCGAGTTTTTTCCACGATTAAAATATTTTCTCTTTGTATGCTTCGTATACGAGAAAGCAAAAAGTAGTGGGTGATAATGGTCAATACATTGTTGAATGAAAACAACACTGTATCGTTTTCTTCGACAAAAATCAAACGGAATTTAAAAAAAACTCAATGCAGGAATGAAGACTAATACATGCTTAAATGGCTTGCATGTAAATGTGGCAACAGACAGCAACGCACACAAATATGCGTAAATTTAATTTTAAACAAACATTCTACTTACATGAAACACATGGTAACAAGTCGGCAGCCATGTCACAAGTTTTACCAATTCAGCTTGAGAAAAACCATCGAAATCAATAATGATGGTTATTCCACTAAGTTGTGTAACGGGGTTCTGAAGCAATGTTTCGAACACCAAGAGATCCAGCCGTAATAGTTCTTCAAACGTCACTCTTTGAAAGTCAGTCAGTCCTGAGAGATATCGACAAATCTAATGAAAATAGCATTAATAATGAGCGATGATATATTTATCTTTTACAAAACCATGGGAGTGTTCTTCCCTCGGCTTTCTCGTTCATTTCTATATTTTGTCTCGAGCTTAGCTCGTGAGTAAAGAGGATCGAATGTGTATTTTGGAACAATTGTTCTTCCCTTTCAATGATTGGATCAAAACTGTGGGAAAGATTGCAATTTTGGAGTAAGGAGAATTCTAAAATTCATCGCTCTAATCCGTTGCCTTTGTGATAATGTTTTCAATTGCACGTATAGACTAGTGTTCCTTAAACATCGATAGTGCAGTCGATAATTTTCCCAAATTATCGACTGAACTATCGATAGTTTTCTCCCTGGCGATACTATCGATAGTTCCAGTCGATAGTTTTAAAACTATTGACTGAAAATGTGCCTATCGTTAGTATTGCCTGGGAGAAAACTATCTATAATTCCAGTCGCTTGTTTCAGTCGATAATGTTCCCAAACTATCGATAGTTTTCTCCCCGGCGATACTATTGATAGGTGTTCTTCCAGTTGATAGTTTAGAAACTATCGATAGTTCCAGTCGACTGTTTCAGACGATAGTTTTGAAACTATCGATAGTTCCAGTCGACTGTTTCAGACGATAGTTTTGAAACTATCGATAGTTTTAAAACTATTGACTGAAAATGCGCTTATCGTTAGTATTGCCTGGGAGAAAACTATCGATAGTTTTGAGAAAGTCTATACTATCGATAGTTCCAATCGATTGTTTCAGTCGATACTTTTTCCAAAATATCGACTGAACTATCGATAGTTTCGATAGTTTTCTCCCCGGCGATACTATCGATAGGTGTTCTTCCAGTCGATAGT
>BGPR01011611.1:0-11139 GCA_013235015.1 Araneus ventricosus | reverse complement strand
GGATCGGTAATTTTTCTAGTCCATCTACTGATGGCAATTTTACTTAATTTTTAAACAGATTGAAACGAATTTTGGAATAAATATTTTTTTGAATTAGGGGATAACAGTCTTTGTTGCTAAAAATCCCTAAACCTCGTATCTTTCAGAGATACAATTCAAGAATCAAGATCAAGTACTTATGGTCTTAGTCATGGACGTAGTATTTCTGACAGCACTTCAACGAAGTGAATCCTCACAATGCTTGCTGTTACTACTGTTTCACAACAAGTACAAGACTTCTGCGGATTGTCATTCCCTATTTCTGAACATCAGATCGATGCCTGAGATTCAAGAATACTGCGTGATAACGAAGATGTTCAAAAGCGTGTGGGTTTGTTTGAGTCTCAGATTTTGTATTGTACATCAGTATTGGCATTCTGCGAGAAGAAACAATAAACTCCTACAGAGCTTTTGAACGTGGAAATTCTTCTACAGTGCGTGTCAAAAGTTTAATCTCAGCAATAATTTTAAAATAAAACTATAAAATATACATTCTATTTTAAATCAGTGTTCATATATGTGAAAAAATATAGAATTTAAATTATACTTGATACAATCATGCTTTAAACTTTATTTTAAACCATCGAATTTAGCAAAAATACAAGAATAGGTGTGTCAAAAGTTTAAGAACATGAGACATTTATTTTTTACAGTCGAGTTAAAATAAAATGTTAGTACTTGATTATAGTTCCTTTTATTGAATTACGTTAAATACATGGTTTTTCATCGATAACAGTAAGTTCTATATTAGTTATGCCTTTAGTCCTAACTAAACACCCTTAATGGCCAATTTCAGTACTTCAACTGAGGAATACTGCTTTCTATTTTGTTAAACTAAATTTGTAAATTTACCCCACAAGTTTACTATGAAGTTCAAATCAGCACTTAGGGCTAGACCACTCAAAACCGACCCCATGTTGGAGCTAAGCCACTATAATGTTGATTTGGAGGCATGCATTTAAGGGTTGTCATGTTGAAAAGTCAAATCTGTTCCACCAAACATTTCAATAAAGGGAACCAAATGTCTGGCAAGTGTCTCTTGGAGTTTTCAGATTGTTTTCTACCCTGAGTAAGGCTTGGGATGTCTGATTTTTGAAGATAACTACACCATCAGAAATCCACCACCATGTTGCCAACTAAACATGCTTCTTAGTTCTTTTCAAAGATCATTGCAATAGTATGCAATCCCATCAGGCCCGTCCAAATTCCATTTTTTTCATCGCTGAATATAACAATAAGCCACATATCACCAAATGCCATGCTCTGTTTGGCTTACTGTAATCAATCTTCTTTGTGGTGTGGTGTCGAGCCAGGTTATCGAGGAATCTTGCGGTTTTTTCATATACCCCGATTCTAAAATTCTTCTATGAATAGTTTCTTTCGATATTTGGGTACTTACGTATTAACGCCACCGAGGCTACAGATTGGCGGTAATGCACCAATAAAGAGCAATCTTGTTTACAAAAACCGCCAAATTGGCGGCACTTAAAAACCGCCAAATTGACGTTAATACGTATGTACAAAAACCGCCAAATCTGTAGCTGCGGTGGCGTTGGCGGCACTTAAAAACCGCCAAATTGGCTTTAATACGTAAGAATAAAAAACGCCAAATTGGCGTTAATACGTAAGTACAAAAACCGCCAAATTGGCGTTAATACGTAAGTACAAAAACCGCCAAATTTGGCGGCACTTAAAAACCTCCAAATCTGTTGCTTCGGTGGCGTTAATACGTAAGTACCGATATTTGTCCTCCAATGATATTTTCAATCCGCGAAGGAATAAAATTCCTCCTTGAAGCCAAAATTCTATTGTGCATGTCGTCGCGAGAGCTGGTCACTGGTGGTCTTCCAGAATGAGATGTTCGTTTAAAGTTTTTAACTCAAGCTAATATTTGATACATTCCACATTTTGACTTCTTTAAAGCAGCTGCAATTTCAAAGAAATGGACTTTTGTTTTGCTTCCATACTCAAGATAATTTATGCTTCCTAATACGAAAATACTTTAGACCTAATGTCAAACAGCCAGGTTCTTCTTATATACCTAGATATCATATATGTGAGCAATTGCTTGTATAATTTCATTAATTTTCATAAAAGCAGTTTTGTGCTTAAACGTTTGGCAGAGCAATTTTCGTTCCATTCTCAAAACTTCTGATTAGAAATAAAATTTTAAAGTAAATAAAGTTTAATATGATTTTAAAATTGCAATTCTGTATACATATAAATGACATGTTGAAATAAAGTGGATATTTAAAGTTTTATTTTAAAATTATTCTTGTGCTTAAACTTTTGACGCGCACCGTCTAAGCTGTATAGTTGGGAAGCTTGTGAAGAAGTTAAGCGAAGAAGTCCAGCTTGTAAGAAAAAATAGAGTGAAGTCTTTCCGAGGACTTAAAATCCAAAGTGAAAATTGGAAATGAAGAGATCCCCGTGAACCTGAAAACGCTTTTCCGCAGAATCGCTCTCCTGAAGAAATCGGACATAAAGTTGCAGAATTACTTTTCTTATGAATTAGCACATTATTCAATGTCTCATTTCAACGAATGTGGCATGAGAAAAGGTTCAAAATCTACATTTTACGATTTATTCACCTAATAACTGACAAAATCTATCTTGAATGTGCACCCTAAATTATTGATGGTGGATTTCTGCTACATCGAGTAATTTGAAGGAATGGTGAGGCCTTTTAAGGAATGACGGGAAGTTGTCTCTTTCAAACAGCCGCTGATGTTAAAGGCGTAGGATTAGTTTACTCGCTTGACTCTTTTCCGATTTTCAAATTTTTTTTTTGTAACGTCTGTTATTACCCTTTATCTCTAAAATAAGACATCAGTTATGTTTTTAACATATGTAGTTACCGAGATATAGATGATCGCTTCACCAATTCATGCGTAATTTTGCCCAACTTTGCGACTCAGAAGTCGCTGAACTACAATTCCAATTTTCAATTTATTTTTTTGTAACTTTTGTTGTTACCCTTTATCTCTAAAATAAGACATTAGTTATGTTTTCAACATATGCAGTTATCGAGATATAGAGGATCGCGTCACCAATTCATGCGTATTTTTGCCCAACTTTGCGACTTAGAAGTCGCTGAACTACAATTAGATTCTCAACTTTTTTTTGTAACTTCTGTTGTTACCCTTTATCTCTAAAATAAGACATTAGTTATATTTTCAGCATATGTAGTTACCGAGATATAGAGGATCTTCCATACAACGTTTTTTTGTGGCATTTTGGCGTGTGAATCAAATTCCTTCTTGAGACCCCAATGGGAGGAACTTAGTCCTACGTTAAAAATATTACAATTAAAGAGAGCCACTAATGTCGTGTTTGATGAATATCCAGAAGATCTGCCAGAGAAAAGCACCAAGACAGCTGAACGACTTAGGCGTGCTAGGAGGCACACTGCACCGGATGTAGTATTCAGTGAGTTGATGACGATGACTGTTCCTCAAGAGCAATTCCTCTCTAATGGCTGTAATAAAGGAAGAATTATAGCTTTGCTCAGTGTTAAACTTTAAAGCGAGGTCTTTTTAGTTAAAGAAGCTACGGAGGATGCAGACCACTTGATTGTCACCAGTGCAATTGAAAGCAAGCAAGAGTTATGCGTTATTGTTATTACACATAAATAAATACATGAAGAAGTCATAGTTTTTATTCATTTTTTGCATCTTCAGAACGAATGAACCAAATTTTTATAAAAATCTATTATAAATCGATGATTGGGTAACAAATATTGTCTTTGAATGATTATTTTCGTTAACTAATAACCACTATGCATGCCTTCATTTTTTAAATAATGTTTTCTTTAACACTTTGAATCTCAATATACTACGAAATTAATATATTTTGTATTGTAATCAAAATCTTTAAAAAGTTTATGGGCAATCTTTTTTCAGTTTACATTGTTAACATAGTATGGGAAAAGATGAAGGAATTATTCCATGTTTTCCCATATATCCATGAACAAATAAGTTATATTTTGTAATGTAATCAAAATCCTTTAAAAGTAGACGGACAATCTTGTTTCAGTTTACATTGTTAACATAGTATGGGAAAAGATGAAGCAATTATTCCATGTTTTTTCATGCGTTCTGCTACTATATCCATGAACAAATAAGTTATATTATGTAATGTAATCAAAATCCTTTAAAAGTATACGGACAATCTTTTTTCAGTTTACGTTGTTAACACAGTATGGGTAAAAAATGAAGCAATGATTCCATGTTTTTTCATACGTTCTGTCACTATATCCATGAAGAAATAAGTTATATTTACCTGTAAGCATACTTTTGAATTCGTTTAAACTCTGGGTTTTTCTTCCTGGAAATTCTTTCTGACAAATTTTGATACCATTCAAACGATCGTCATCAAATTCAATGTCTTTGAATTCCAAACTGTCCGGAATGACACTCATATTGGAATTAATTTTTGTATCTGCAAAGCAAGGATTTTTGGCATGATGATATGCTTTTCGATATTTTAATTTGTGCATGGATAAAGTCATATTAGAATGCAAGAAAAATGACACATCCCGTGTTTAGTTGAAATATAAATCATCAGACTCAAAAAATATTTATTTATTGGTTGCACAGGTACTGGCTGTTTTTACTCTCATAATATTTTTTTTTCTACAAATGCGATTAATTTTAGAATTTATTAAGAATTTATTAACATAAATTCTTTCGTAAATAATATTCTTTACCAGGAGATAGAATTTAAAGGTTTCTTTCTTTATTGAAAGCCTGCTTCCACTAACTTTATTTGAAACCTATTTAATATTATTTCATTTGCACTTAAGCTTGACCAATTATGAAAAGGAATTGAAAATGAAATTTTAAAATGGCTGTCTTCTAAAACTGATACTTACGCAAAATCTAATATTTCTAGAAACTAACACAGCTATATTTGATGAAACGAAAGTCAATTATAAAATTTTGTAAAATGTTGTTGCAGATTCAAAATATTCTCTGTTTCATATAATTATAAGAAACAATATTAATTGTTGCTGAAAAATATCTTAGGAATTAAAATAAGCAAAATTCGCCATATAATTGATCTGCTGACTGTTCAAAGCAGCTTAATTTGATTTTATTATTATACATTTTTAACCGAACTGCCCGGCTAGCTCACAGGAGGTGAATGGACGGTTGAAATAAAGCTGGGCCATATTTAAATTAAATTAAATTTATTTTTTCTCATACTTTCCACATAAAATAATTCTGGATTAACTAAGATGATTTAAACTGACAAATTACATTATCCAACTCACTACGCATGGCGAGATTCGACCGACTGGTACGAGTGAGAAGGAAAAAGAGAGGCCCTTCTCGAAAGAGAAGTCATGAGACTTTTTTCATCCTCCTTCTGCCTGACAGCGAAAAGTCCTTGCCGTGCCTTCTCTTGGTAGGAGGGCGAGTTGAAATCTATCGTGGCGCCATCTCTTGGTAGGAGGGTGAGTTGAAATCTATCGTGGCGCCATCTCTTGGTAAGAGTACGAAATAAAATGTGATTGTCACACAATGTATTTTAATTATGTTGGAATACTGCTTTTTAACCATTGTGCCAAGAACCAGTCTTAGTTGCTTGGATAGAACGGCAGGGGTTGGCAGAAAAATGAAATTATCTTTTCAATTGTTTAACGTTAAATTACTAGTAGTTCTGTGAACAGTAGACTTCGCCCTGGACCCAATGTAAAATACCAAGATTTGCTTTTGATCGCAGGCTTTAAAAGTTTAGCTAATGTTGTCATTCATTGTGAAGACTGTTTGCAAGGACACCGGACAACATAATTTGTCTCTCCAGGGGATGTCTTCTCTGCCCCCATATACACAGGCGGACTTTTAATTAACCTACAACTTTTAACTGAAATAAATCTTGAGTCGTTGCAGACAGCACTACAAACATTTTTTTATTGAAAAGAACGTTGAAAAGGATTTTAATGCAGAATGTTCTCAAAGTGAGAACCGTCAGAGGTGATACAATAGCGCAATCTAGTCACAAATTTCTCAGTTACAAGTTCAAGAGTTTTTCTTTTAATGCTTGCAAATGAGTCAGTTATGTACCTTTAGAGGCTATTAAGGTCTGTCGGCTTCTCTTGTACACCAAATCTTTCATATGACTACCAAGAAAGAAATTACATGGACTCAGATCTGGTGAAGAAGGTGGACAATGTAATACACCAGAATAACTGTAACAGAATAATAACCAGGATACTGTGTAAGACCACTTTCGTAGCAATAGTGTGGCATTTTTGCCACATAAACACCAATTTTTAACAATAAATATACGATCTTCGGTTGAATATGACACTTTGGGAGACATTTTAAAAATGGCGTGGAACTGATACGAAACAAATTCTTTTTACGCCCTCTGCTCCTGCATGCATTCGTGGCGCCATCTAGTGAGACTCTGAGAAGTTATTTCAGTTAAAAGTTGTAGGTTAATTAAAAGTCACCCTGTACACTATCTTACAAAGCTATGTCTACAATGTACAATATCTACCCAAAAAGTATGTACAAATTTTACTCTAAAACAAAAACTTTACAAAAAATGCAGAAGCCAATGTGATAAAATATTTCAACAATGCAATAAAAATCAAGTGAAATAAATTTCTTATAAGAAATTTATATCCCTAGACCGCAGTTTGAACTATCATAACTTTAACAGTGGCAAATACACATGAAGATGGAAGAAGTACCTTGATGAAATGATGAGTTAAGTATTTATCACGACAGTATGAAAATCGTCTTGATAAATACCCAAAGAAACGTTGCACGGAATAACGGATAATCTTCTTCAAATTTTTATAACCTGAAACTTTTGTTAGAATCGGAGAAAAAACTTTCACGAAAAGAAAAAAAGCAAGCATAGATAGAGCTAAACAGGAAAAATAACTTCTCAGTCGGGAACTATGATCTTATCTCTCTCTCTATTATTTTTTTCAATGCAAATTATTTTCAAATATCTTCGCTTCCATCTTTATTAGCAAAATTACGATTAAATGTATATTTTATCAGCATAATTAATTAATATTGAATGTCTGTTTTTATCATATTAACAAATTTACAATTAAATGTTTGCTTTTATCATTGTTAGCAAAATTACAATTGAATGTTTCGCATTTACCAAAATAATTTAACTCTTTACCGACGGTGTAAGGTTCTGCTTACGTTTTTTAGCATCGAATTTAGCCTCTTATGAATATAGATGGATCCTCTACTCACTTGTGGAATTTTTCCACCATTGGTACAAATAACAGGGTTAATTTTTGAATTCCTGTTTATCCTCAAATATAGTCAAACGCCCAAAACCGATTTTCTTAGTAGCTTAAGTGCAAATTACCTTGCGCCCGAGAACGTCCAAGCCGTTATTATAGGGTTAAGGGTGCCAACCTCGCCATTGACTTGTCAAAAAACATTGAAATGAGTAATGCGGCCTCCTATCTTGGAGCGAATTCAAAAAATAAAAATCCTTGCATACACACCGAATTTTATTGCTTCAAAGACTATTTATGCGAAATTCGAAGAAAATCGAACAACGCGTTTGGCCGTAATTGCGTAACAAAGAAATTTACAGACAGATAAAATGCTGAAGTGTCGACTTAAAACGTAGCCCTCGCTTCGGTGGGTCAATTATTATTGAGAATTATCGTATCCATTATATTATATAAATTTATAAATACGGGAAGGTGGACCCAAGTAAAAAAATCAGCAAAAAAACCTTTTAAAAGAATGAGATTTTACAGGGAGTTTGGAGGAAAATGAAAACTGCAGGTTTCCTTCAAGAAATGTACAGTTTATTTAAAGGTTTCATGCAGACTTTTTAAGACTTCTAAATTACCATTCAGGTATTCTGAAGGTCTCTACAGGTATTTTAAAAGAAAATAAAAGCTGCAGGTTTCCTTCAAGAAATGCACAGATTTTTTGAAGGTTTTATACAGGCCTTTTTCAACAAGTTTACAGATTTCAATTTACTTTCAATGACTTAGCAGATTTTTTAAAAATATATTTTACTTCAGGTATTTTGAAGAAAAATGAAAATTGCTTTTGATGCATGAAATATGAATGTTTTTTTTATTTTATTTGGGTATCATGCAGTTTTATATAATATAGTATCTAACTCGGATTCAAACAGCTTGAAGTAGGACTGGATAGAGAGAAGAGGGAAGGGGAGAGAACTAGGGTTTAATATATAAAAAAAGATATATTTGAAGAAAAATGTAACTTTTAAAATTTTGCGAAAAAATTTCATGCGATTCAAAATTAAGCATTTTCCATACGAAACATGATGATAAGAAATCTTAATCTATAATAAACATAATAAATTCTTCTTTTCAGTGGAAAGCAAATCTTGATTTACTTTTGAATAGAAAAAAAATATTTAAAAAAGATTCTTTTTAAAGTCATATAAATATATATATATATATATATAATATATCGTTTCGTAGGAAACCTGACAAATTAAAAAAAATATATTTTTGTTTAAAATAAAGAAATAAACGAAAAAAATATTTATATGTGAAATATCATATTAAACATTATAAAAAAATATTAACATATTAAGCATTATAAAAATATTAAAGAAAGAAAGAAACTTTTTGGAAATAATTTTCTATCGCTTGTCCATGCATGGTCTAATTGTTTAGACATGTAGCAGTAACCTTTTGTCACTCATATAAGCTAACTTTAAAACACATTACGTGTTCTCGCAATAGTTGATTTTTACACCACTAGATGGCTCTCCTAGAGGGTGAAGTCAAAACTTAAATAGATTATTTGACATCACCTTTCCGAAGTCCTATCGGATGTATGGGATAGAGTACTTGCCTGACAAGTTTAAGAACGTGGGTTCGATCCCCGATTCGGAGGAATTTGAGGTTTTGTCGTGCAAGGAAGTTCAATTAAAAATTAGTCCATTAAATTAATTGAAATTAATAATTAAGACTTGATTAATTATGATTCCTAATTAATTGACATTCCAAATAACTGGATGAAAATCTCTAATATGACGGCAGAAGAAAGGGGATGAAAAAAGGGGGGAACATAACTGTTGATAAAGGTTTTTTTTATCATCTGCAGGTATTTTGCATAAAAGCATGCAGGTAAGACGCAGGTTTGTTTTTTTCCATCTGAAAAAAAAGTCAGCAAAAAACCTTCAGGAAAATTGCAGGTATTTCGGAATATGAAGGGAGGATGCATTTTTTTTTTTGTCCCAAATACCTGCAGTTTTCCTGAAAATTTTTTCTAAAGGTTTTTTGCTGACTTTTTTACTTGGGGATATAGCTGTGATGTACACATTTCCACATATTGACCGTAAAGGATGCTTTGGAAGCAATATCTGCAAATTTATTGATCTGGACTTCATAAAATAAAGTATTTATTACGGAACGCAATAAAACTTTCTTGAAATCCCTTCTAATCTGCCATTACGAGTCTGCAGCCCAAGCATGCACCATGCGATTTTGAAATTACTGCTAGAACTTTGTCCTTAATTCAATAGATCATTAACTGAAAAGTCACAAGATGACAAAGAAATGGTGGATATTCTGCACAAGATGTCTACAGGACAGTTGGCTCAAAAGATCTGAAAATACTGATTGCAATCACGCTGGAACGAGTAACGGAAGTTACAGAACTCCTGATTGATTTCACCTACCATGAAACTGAAAATTAAAACAAATGATATTTACTCAGAATTCCATGAACCGTAGACCTCGCCTCCCCCCCAAAAATGTAAGATCTGTTCTTCAGCTCAGTCTTTAAAGATTTATCCAATGTTTTCAGTGAAGACAATATCACTTCCAGGGACACCAGGCATCACAATTTGTCTCTCGAAACGGTATTTTCTTTGTCCCATTGTATATGTCTTAGGCGAATTGGGATAATCAGGCTTATTGCAAAGAACCTGGTCATTTTACAATAAGCCTGATTATCTTAATTCCTCTACGACATATACACTATCTTACAAAGCTACATTTACAATCTTAAACCAATCGATGTACAATATCCATACCTATACTATGCAGGAAATTTTTTCCCCCTGTGTCTACAAAACAGCTTCAAAATTCAATTGTTAACTTCAATTCCGACATAATTCTTATGCAAGAGCCCTATTCTCGTGCAGAAAAAATTCAAGACTTTCCCCAGTCCTGGTCTGTCTTCCCCTCCAAAACCAATAAAGCAGTAATAACCACGGTTAATAAGAACCTCAAACCTGCCATCATAGCAAGCAAAAAGTATACGATAGCAGTCAAATTGCAAACCGCCCATTTCGGCCTACAACTCCCCATACACAAATATCCAGGAAACCCTAAAGGAATTGCAAGATATAATCACGTCTTTAAGGGGTGAATCAATCATTATAGGAGCCGATCTCAATAGATATCACACCATGTGGGGCTATAGAGATATCGACTCAAGGGGTGAAAGAATCCTTGAATTTCTCTTAGCGAATAATCTCTTCATAGCAAACAGTCCAGACGCACCGCCTACCTTTGAATGGGGCATTTTCAAAGGATGGTCCAGACTTGACAATTAGTACTCAAGACATAATTAGTAAGTTTGCCAAATGGGAGGTGTCAGAAGAACCGTCTCTCAGTAACCACAAATATATCAACGTTGAAAAGAATCACAAATCTCAATTTTTCGAAATTCCAAAGACGAAGATTCAAATGAATTTTTCGCAACCAATAACGAATATTTCTGAATTTTTTTACAATCTACTATGAACATGAGACCACATGTTCCAACCAGACGTGAAAAAAATTAGAAATATTTGTTACTAGTTGCGAAAAATTCATTTGAATCTCCCTCTTTGAAATTTCAAAAAATTGAGATAGATGATGTTGCTTGTTAAGCGACGAAATGCATTAACTTGTATTTATAAGATCGTTATGCATTATATTTATTGTGATAAAATTTCATCTCAATTAAAAAATAAATTATAAAATTTTACTTAAATATATCCCGTGGAGATGCATAACTAACAAAACTTAATTTTTTTACAAACATTTTATAGTTTGCTTGTGAACGACCTGACATTTTATACAATTCTTTGTATTGCACGCAGAATGTTTTTTATTATGGTAATAAATAT
>BGPR01011610.1:0-47911 GCA_013235015.1 Araneus ventricosus | reverse complement strand
AACTATCTTTTGTCACTAAAATAATCATTAAAATCACTCTATAGCATGTGCTCAATCGATTTACTTTATGCTTAGAGGGAGGGGGGTAAAAATATGGATCAATACAGTTTCTGGCCACATCCAAAATATTAATCTATATGTTTTTCTCGTATCAATTGACAGAATTCAGTCTTCTTATTTTGCATATTCAACTCCTTCCAGTTCCCTGTCTATTAATACTTTTAGAATTAATATATGCCCCCTCCTGTTGAAAATTATAAAATATGAAATTTCCAATCCATGCGCCTAACCGAGTTCCTAAACTGCTTTAGGGACAAATGAAACAATGAATACATTTCTACTCGGTGTCAGATATAGTTAACTACTATGTTTTTTCGTTACAAAACTTTTCTTGTAAACAAAAAAGATTGACAGCCTCTCTTTTTATAAATATTTCATTATTAATTATTTTTACGTGAAGTCTATATCTGTAGACCAAGAAAATCACTGCTGTTAATTCTTTAAAAAAACGCCTGACTACTGAATTGTTGATTAGGAATTATTTTTATCTAGAGAGTGAAGCTTCTGTTCACGAGTAGCCTATGTTTGTAGCCGAAGAATATTACTGTTATTAGTTCTTACTAGACGACTAATAACTAGATACTTGATTAGAAATTATTTTTATCTGTAGAGTAACGCATCTGATTATGTGTACTTTATATGTGTAAACTACGAATATTACTGCTATTAGACGCCTCATTGCTAAATACTTGATTAGGATTTATTTCTATCTGTGGCATAACACCTTTGATTATAACCTATGTCTATAGATCAAGAATATTATTGCTATTAGTTCTTACTAGACGGCCTGGCTATTATTTTTATGAGGGTGTGGAAAGTATTTGATATTGTAGATGGCGCTCCTGCTGTACCAGGTGACGTCGGTGGCGATGTTGAATATATTTGGATGCTTCCCAGCATCACGAGTTTCGTCCTTCTTGCTTGGTTGCTCGCTCGCACCTGCTCACGCCAGCTTTTTCGTCACGGACTTCGCCTAAGCCTTCAGCGGATTCAGTGATTGGACTTATCTGTAACTAGCATATATGTCGAGCGAATATTGGTCTTAGTGTGTTGTAAATAAAAGGTATGTTTGTTACTTTGGAGGCTCCATCATCTTCTTTGAGATAGTACCTGTCCTCACCTTCCGCGACAAGGTGCATCGGCCGGGAACGACCTTGCAATTGCCTTCTAGTGATTCGAATTGCATCTTGGATCTGCTTTGGTCTCGGATCCATATTTAGTTAAGACCCTGCAAGTGAAAGGACTGCTCAAGGTAGGATAGATATTATTATTATAATTTGAAGAATGGAGAATTTAAAATCGAAACGAAAAGTTCTAAGAACTGCGGTTTTCAAATTGTTTACTAGGATTGAAAATGAAATAAAGAACACTAATGTTTATAAATGTTCATTGGAAGAGAGTTTAAAGCTATTGACTGTTAAAGTGGAAGAGTTGAGTAAATTGGATTTACAAATTGAAGAGTTGTTGGACTCGGACTCATTTGAAGCGGAATTTGAGGCGTCGCAGGATTACGCCGAAAGGATAAATGTCTGGCAGTTCAGAGCTGAAAGAAAACTGAATGAATTGACAGGTAGTAGTGACTCTATGAATGATAATAAGCATGTTGTCCGCTTGCCTAAATTGACTATTCCTAAATTCAATGGCGATAGTCTTTATTGGAATAGCTTTTGGAATTCCTTTAGGGTCGTGATTCACGATAACACTTCTCTGTCTAAAGTTGAGAAATTTAACTATTTAAGATCTTATTTATCCGCAAATGCTCTGAGCGCAATTGAGGGATTTTCAATTTCTGATGAAAACTATGATTCAGTTATAGAAATTCTGAAAAATATATTCGGTCGCCGTGACATAATCATACACGCTCATATGAATAAATTGCTGAATCTCGCCCCTGTGCTGATGATATAGTCAAACTTAGACATTTATATGATACTTTGGAAATTCAAGTTCGTAGCTTAAAATCCCTAGATGTGTAACCCAAGGCTTATAGTTCAATGTTAATCTCTGTACTTCTGAAAATTTTGCCCCCCGAAATTGCATTGGAATTTAATCGAAGGAACAGTGATTATTCTGCCAATTATAACATCGAAAAACTGTTAGAATTTATCAGGACAGAATTGGAATGCCGAGAAAGGAATGCCTTGTTTTCTATTTCGGGTTCTAAATCGCGGTTTAATTTACAACAACCCCCTATGCATCGTAATACCATGAAATGGAACTCTACGGCTCATGGTCTAATGGCTACCGCTACTTCGAAAGAAGAGGATAGGGTGGATCATTGTTTATTTTGTGGTGGGGATCATAAATCGTATTCATGTAGAGTGGGAAGTGCCTACGAGAAAAAGGAGTTATTGCGTAGAAAGGGTCTATGCTTTTTCTTGTCTTGGTAAACATACAAGTAGACAGTGCATCAGAAGGAGACCTTGTAACAGATGCAGGGGTCAGCATAACCAAGCTATATGCTTTAAGGTGGAGAATAAAACTAATGTGTCGCGTATGGAATCGTCTGAGAATAAATCGGAAGTGGGTGGGGCGGTTACAGAATCTCAGGTTTTGTCTACCATTTCCGAAAGAAAACCTCAATGCGTGTTGCTGCAAACCTGCGATGTGAAATTAGAAATGACACAAAGGTTACGCGAGCCAGATTGCTGTTGGATAATGGTAGTATGTGTTCGTTTGTGGACAAGGATATCGCGTGTAAATTAAAACTGCCTGTCATCCGAAGGGAAAGTCTATCGGTTTTTACATTTGGAAATAAGAGTCCTATTAAGAAGACTTTTGATGTGGTTAAGATAGAATTGGAAAATCGGGAAAAACCGGATTTCAGTGTGAAAATAGAGGCTCTCGTAACGGGGCAGATTTCGGGTCCGATTTACCACCTTCTAACTTAAAAGCAGAAATTGTACAAAAATATCTGGAGGGTTTCCAACTTGCCGATTCGTGTTCTAAAGGGAAAGTTGCTGTTTTGGTTGGCGCAGATTATTATCACAATATGGCACTGGGCAATAAGGCGTTTGAAAGGTCAATTAGTTGCTACCGAAACAATTTTCGGGTGGTGCTTAATCGGAAGAGACAGTGATGTTCGTGACGTTTCTGTATCTTTAAATATAATTATCGAGAAAGACTTAATATCTGGTCTAATCAAGAAGTTTTGGGAACTAGAGAGTTTGGGCATAGCCGAAAATGAATTTTCTGACCCTAGTAATGATAGTGTGCTACAAAGGTTCCAATCGGAGATTGAATATCAAAATTCACGTTATAGGGTAAGATTCCGTGGAAGTCGGATAAGAAATATATTTTAAGCGATAATAAAAAGATTGCGGAACGACAATTTGAGAGGCTTAGAAGACGGTTTGTCAGAAATCCGGAACTATACAAATCATACCAGGCTATTTTGCATGATTACTTGCGACAGAGAATTATCGAGTTAGTACCAAACACCTGCGATACAGAACATAATACTTTCTATTTGCCACACAGAGAAGTGGTTCGTAATGATCGATTCTCAAGCAAATTTCGCGTGGTATTCGATGCATCGTCTTATGATGTGGGTGAAGTTTCACTTAATGACTGTTTACACATCGGACCCAATTTGTATCCGGATATTTTTGATCTTCTATTGAGATTCAGACTTTACCCGATAGCCTTTACCGCCGATATAAAACAGGCATTTCTACAAATAGAGGTTAATGGAAAGGATAGGGACGTTTCACGATTTCTGTTCACTGACAATCCTACTGATGGGTCCAAATTAACTCAAATTTATAGGTTTACTCGAGTGTTATTTGGAGTTAACAGCAGCCCCTTTATGTTAGCTGCGACCATCAAACATCACTTGAGGAAATATCAGGGGATCTATCCTGAAACTAGTGAGTTCTTGAACAATTCCATTTATATTGACGACATCATTGGAGGGCACCAAAATACCGAAGATGCTTACCGTACATCCACAGAGTGTATGCATATATTTAGAGAGGCAGGTATGACACTGCACGTGACTAATGTGAGGAATTGCAGAAACTTTGGGTAAAGGAGGATATGGTTTCAGGGGATTCTTCGCAGATTGTTGGACCTTCAGGTCTTCCTTTTGAGGTGTTAGGGGTGTCATGGAACAAAAGAGAGGACTCGCTCTATTTTGATGTGCAAAATTTAGTGACATTTCTGTATGGTCGGGTTAATTCGAAGCGTTGTCTTCTACAGGCTATTGGTAGAATATTTGATCCTGTTGGCTTCTTGGGCCCATTTGTGTTGAGGGTTAAGCTTCTGATGCAGGAAATCTGGAAACTCTCCCTTGATTGGGATGATGATCTACCAGAATGTTTAAGTTTAGCCTGGAATAGATGGTGCAATGAAGTTCCTGGGTTGGGTGAGCTTAGAATTCCACGATATCTTTTCTCTAATATGTTCAATGTGGGCATAACAAAGACCGAGTTGCACTGTTTTTCGGATGCAAGTCAGAAGGCGTATGCGACGGTAGCATACTTGCGTATACTTATCAACGACGAAAGAATTCGAACCGTTTTTGTTGCATCTAAAACTAGAGTTGCCCCATTAAAGAAGTTGACTTTACCTAGATTAGAGTTAATGGGTGCGCTTTTATCAGCTAGGCTAAGCTATCGTATAATCAAAGCATTGAATTTGAATCTTGCATGCCGTTTTTGGACTGATTCGCAAATTACTCTTTTGGATCAAGGGTACGGCTAATAAATTTAAGCCATTTATAAAAAATCGAATTGAGGAAATAGTTAAATTAACATCGCCGGAGAATTGGTATTTTTGCCCTGGAAAATCAAATCCCTCAGATTTAGCTTCGCGAGGAACAAGTGTATTCGAATTAAGAGATAAGCCTGTCTGGTTCCAAGGCCCAGAATGGCTTGATTGACTTCCGAATACTGGCCAATGCAAAATAATGCAATTTTGGAGGGTCTCGATGGAATCGAATTGGAATATCGAAAGACGGTAAGTAATGTTATCCAATTTGGATGCACCGTAAATTCAGAAAAACTTCTTGTTTACTATTTATCATAACGACTCAATATTAAGTTTAATTTGACCATATCTCGAAACTAGACTTAGTGCCTTCTGCCTGAACGACAACGATATAGTGTATTTAAGCATTCTTAGTCTTTAAAAAATTAATTTGTGTTTGTGAAATATTATTATAAGAATACATTTTAAGAGTTATATGGAAAAATCATACTTGTTTGGCTTCTTTATATTCAGGTAACGCACGGTAATCTAACCCTCAGTGAAAGAAAATTAATCCAACTCAAATAAATGTTTAGAATATCATATGCATATTACAAAAAAAGCTCAACTCTTCAACATCTAAAACTGAAAGAGTTATACATTTTTCAGCTAATTAATGGCCGCCTCGAGCAACCATTGATTGGCTGATCTTTCTCGAGGTGGTCATTTAAATGGTCAACAAATCGTCCAAATTGCGACATTTGTAACTTCAAAATTCGGTTAGTTAGTTGTAGGAATTGTATCTTCATGCATAATGTATGTAGAATCCAACAAACAAAGACTATAAAGAATGACATTACTAAAAAGAATCAGTTGCCAAGGAAGGTTTGTTGATTTTAGGGTAAATTTGAGGCTGCCTGTTTCAAAACTTATGTTACTTTTGCCGAATAGGCTCAAGTTTTTAAACAATGCATATTCGAAACATTGAAATGATGTTTGCACTGCAGCCACAAATGCATGCTGCTGATTTCTCTTCTGATTTATATAATGATTATTCCTTCGGATTAAGTCGATTTAATTCATCATTTAATTTTATTATTAATTAAAATTTGAGACAAAATTAATGCATTTGAGTACTATTACTACTGCAATGCGACTTGAGAATCTTTGACTAGTTTCCTTTTATGATTTTGACCTAAATTTTATTCCTCATTGTCTTTCTAATCCATTTAGATTCGTAAAATTTTTAACGATTTTTTAGATCATTGTTCTGTAAGGAACCGGCTTACTTTTACAAACCAGCCAGCACTTTAACTGATTACTTTTATTCAAACTTTTTTATGGAATTGCAATAAATTTCTAATAGGGCAATACTGAGTAGGCAATCCAGTTAGAAGCACAGTAATACTAAATTAGAGTTTATAAATGGGGCATAGCTTGCGAATAAAGCAACCGCTACCTGCTGACATTGATGAAAAATCTCTCAAAGGAAACAGAAGAAAATACACTCTGCAAAGCTAATTTCTTCAGCTGTTTGATTAATAAATTAATACATTTATAATAGTATATAGTTAAAATTAATTGCAAACAAATAATAAAAGTCATATTTATTACCAAATCATTTCACCATACATATTTTTCTAGTGCTTCTGGTAAAGATAGTGATGAGTTTTCTTTGTCATAGTTCAGTGCCACATCAATCGGAACAAAATATTTCTTCATTCTCTTTACTTCAACTTTTAAAAAAGCTGGAATGAGACTCCAGAATTCTTTTAGAAGTTCTACATAATCGAAATCGTCTAAACCTTTTAAGATATAATTCATTACGATATAATCCAAGACAGCATGAAACTGATATTTATTCATATGGCTCCATAATCGATGTGCCATCTCCATGAAAAGAGACTGAAGAGGCCATTCCAAAAAGCAACAAAGACTATATGCAGGATATCTACAAAACAATTCCACACGTTCTCTTTCGTCCATTATTTGCATGCATAATCGGAAGTCATCCTGATGAACTCCTGTAATATAATCCACTCTTGAAAAATATCTTTTTTTAGCCTCATAGGACAAATAAGGAAAGAAAGAACTAATTCTTAATGGGATTCCAGAGCGATGAATTCTGGGGATTTCAAAATAACCGTTAATCATCGCTTTCAAAGAGTGCTTTCTCCAATATCCTTTCTTTAAATGCTTCACCCAAAACTGTACTGCTGCATTTGTTCCGTTGCGAGATATACTCAATACGTTCACTTCATTATCTCCATACCAAAGCGACAACACTTCACCTTCGAGAAAATAGGTACAAGCAATTGCAAAGCGCGTTTTGACATCGATGTTCGTGTCTTGAACTAATTTCTTCACTGTTTTTATTCTATCAATCGTTCCATTGGCTTTCCAACAAAGAATGCTCTTGCAGGTAATATAACAGTTAACAGAATTAAGTTTCAGAAGACTCTTATGGTCTCGGATCCATTGACAGGTTTCCTCATGGATGGGCCGGATGCACTTGGATAATCTAACCTTAAGTAAATTCGGAAGAAAAGACAATTTCTCAACAGTGTTCATCTCTATAAAGTTCCAGAGTTCAAGCCTGTCGCGTTCTAAACAGCGATGTCGAAAAGGCAGATTAAATTCTGCTTCTAGCACGTTTTCTATATCTTTGTCATAGTACATGGCTAGAGCAATCTTTACACCGGCCATGTGCTGTACAGAAGGAATAAAATGATAGCTCATGATTTTCAGTAAGTGAATATCTTTAGTAAATGAATATATAGAAACGGAGAATTGTTTTATGCAAAGTTTGCTCAAAAATTTGCTTTGTATGTATAAAATGAGAGAACGGGCTGTAGTAATTCTCTTACAGATTATAGCAAATTTCAGAAAATATTGTTGTTAACGGAGGTATATCAAAAAGAAGAAGCACTTGCACAGTCAAAAGAATTGATTTTTTTTCTGCAACTTCAAAATTTAACCTTGGACAAACCTGAAATATAAAGGAAATTCTAAAACTTCAGACATATGTAGACAACTAAAATTCTGATTTTAAAAATAGGGAAGCTTTAAAATTGGCATGAAAACAACATCTTATTACAATACAGAATTTATATCCCTAGAATTCTTATGTGTTTATATTATTATTTACTTTAAATTTAATTATAATTTTTTTCACTAAAGATAATCTGAATGAAATGTTTTTCTCTTCACTGTTTCTCATGGAGAGCAGAAGTTAACAGGACTGGAACTCTGCCTCCATATATAATATTCGTAAACTTTATTACCAATCAAATTTTAAACATCGGGCTTTGGAAGTTCTTGTAGGCAAAAGAGAGAAATATGCGCCCATGCTTTTGTAGAATTTTCTTTGCATGGTGAGACGCTTATAGAGAGAACCCTATCGAGCAAAATCGTATATCTGTAGATTTAAATGGAAAAAACCCGAGAAAAATAATTTAGATCAGCGGTTTTCAACGTATGGGATGTTCTCGGATAGCGTATTAGTGGGCCGCTTAACGTTAGTCAAGAGTCGAAGTCAAGGTAGCTTCAAGAGTCATCGCTCGTTTTTAGCTTTATAAACAATATATTTTTGATCCTTTTACAGTAAGCTTTAATGATATATACGTGCATGTAATATCTATAATATGAAGCAGAAAATTATATTATATTATATTATATTTATTTCTTTATTGCACAGCTTCTTTTATTGTAATATAAAGGATTTCTTTTTGGTTTCACAAAAAAATGATAATGCAAATTGTCATTACCAAAAATTAAGTCATCATTTATAAAATTAACAATAAAAATCTGTTATCTTTTTCAGCATTTACCACTTAATTTGGATTACCAGTTAATTTGCACCTTCGGGATAACTATTCCAGTATTTAAATTTACGGCGGTGCACATTGTTGAAGGAAGAAGGTACGTAAAAAAATGTGCATTAATCGTCCAGTCAACGAAGGGTTTGAAAAAAACCTTAAATCATATAGATTTGAAAATTGGTATACATGTTCGTGAGGGGCTTCTGATGAACGTGCTCAAAGTCCCCGGTCCTCAGGGGAGAGTTTGCGCCCTTTTCTTGGATTTCATCCTCCCATTTTTAGTCTTTCTTGAATATATCGAAAACTATTCAGTTTTAATGTTACAATTTATTTAAGAAATTAAAGAGCGTAAAATCATCTACAAATAAATGCCTCTATGTTTCTTCTATCTTTAATAGTTTCCAAGGTAATGGGTACCAAAGTTTGCTGCCATCTTGGATTCCCCCTTCTTTAGTTTTTTCTAATATCTCAAAAACTACTTAATTTTCAGACCGCATGTGATAAAACAAATTAAAGAACATAAAACTCTCTAAAAACGCATGCTTTTATTTTTGTTCTAGCTTTAATAGTTTCCGAAATATTGGGCCTCAAATTTTGCTACCATCTTGGATTTTATTCCCCCTTCCTTAGTTTTTCTTAAATATCTCAGAAACTACTAAAACTGGAAGAAAAATAAAAGCATTTATTTGTGGGGGATTTTGCGATGATTAATTTGTTGTATTACATGTAATTGAATAGTTTTTGCGATATACAAAAAAGACTAAAAAAGAAGGATGAAATCCAAGATGGTGGCAAACTTTGAGACCCATTATCTCAGAAACGATTAAAGCTAGAAGAATAATAAATGCATGTATTCGTAAGTAATTTTGCTCTCCTTACTTTGTTAAATCAATTGTAATTTGAAAACTGAATAGTTTTTGAGATATTCAAGAAAAAATGAAATTTCTTTTTGGCTATCATTCGCCAAATGTAATAATCCTGAAATTTCCCCCTCTTTTTGATGGTTGGCGCGATTTTAGCGAGCTTGGTGACGAAACATCACCGTGATCCTCAGTCTTACGGATTTGTCTTTAGGGTTCTCTTTACATAGCTTGAAACTCTTATTTGCCATTTTTTTTCGCGCTTTTATAATTTTCTTTGTTCGTTTCATTTGAATGGTCAATTTGTCTTCTAAATGTTTGCAAAATCAAGATAAAGACCTTGTTTAAGGCCCCCTTGGCAGAATCGCGGCGACATGGCGACAATGCCGCTGAACAGCAAAGCTTTCTTGCAGAAAGATTCCTAATTTGGAAGCAAATTATATTTTTTGGAGAATTAACATATTTACAACATAATCACTCTCCAACATTCTCGATCAGATAAGAGGGAAAGAGGGAAGTTGACACTGAAGGAGAAAACACTCCTCTAACTATAATAAATTAAACTAAATATTTTACTTTATTAATGAATTAATCTTAGATTTATCCATTTGTAAATTCTTACTTCACGGGACATTTTTGTAGAAAAATTGTGGCATTATTGAAATGTGTCGCAGAAAGCATAATAACTTTCTGCTGCAGGGTTTAATGCCAACAAATTTATTCTGCACTCATTTGTTAAAACATCAGAAGCAAATCTATTAAACTCAAATGTTTTTTTTTTATTGTTATTATTATTATTTTTCACTAGGATACTCAGTGCCCATGGCAGCGAGTGAAGAGAGCAGGGTTTGCACAGCAAACTTAAGAAGATTGCTATGCAATCCTCCTGGGGGCTGGCGAGCGTTAGCAACCAGGGAACAGAGCCCTCTAGTGACATATAATCAGAAATCGGGTTGTTTGTTATGAAGAAAAGACATCAAGTAATTATGTGCACAAACCAACTTCAATAAACTCGAATCTTTCTAAGAAATAGGGTCAAATGAAACGGCTTAGAAAGTGATCTGGCATTTTCCAATGTGTCAAGAACACTTAATGTCATAATGCAAACATTAAATGTGATTTAGAGTTGCTACGGAGAAAGCGTAATGCCGGAGGCATTATGGATTCTGCTTCTCAGAGGTCTTGCATTTTGAGAAACATAACGAAAGGTAGAGCAGGCATGAAAGTGCAAGCTGTTCAAAAAAGCTGAACTCTACGCGAATACAAAATTTACCACAAAATCGATACAGACGCAAAGGCACAAGATGTTGCTACTTAAAATACATATATAAAAAGCAATTAAAAGTAGTATTATATAAAATTTTACTTACTATTTTTTCTCTATTTGAACAGAATTTTGATTTTTAAATACCATACAAGAGATTCAGAGTTCCTTCTATTTTCTCAAAGTTGAACAACAACAGATAGTATCATAACAAAATTGCATACTTTTTAAAAATGAATCAGTTTATTTAAGGGAGGAAAAAAAATGATAAAAGTGCTTAAGAATATATATATTATCATATGCAGTAGAAGATCTATGCAATGCATAACTTGGAACCAGAGATTGTGTGGTTTATAGATTTTTGTATAATACAGATCATTTTGCATATCTCTAAAATTACCTTAGTAAACATGGCCTATTATGCTGGTAACAAGTCATTAGATTACAATTTAAAATACAAATGATTTTGCCTCACAAAGATATACAATTTAATTATATTTAATTTTCACAGAAATTAATATTTCAATAAATTAGTAACAAGTACATTAACACTACAGTTAAAATTGTTCTCTATTTGTTGAACTCTGAAAATAATCAAAAGAACTCGACATATTACACAATTTTATATTTTGAGAATTTTGAAATATTGCGCATTTAATAAATTCCTTTAGATACTGAAATTTTTTTGGTGCTGCTTCAACATCTGAATCTATTCTAGAACAGCTGTTGTATTCTGTATTTAAAATAAAGTACACGATTTCTTCATCTCACGTATGTTAATAATTTTAGGTTTATGATCTGTTGTTAAAAATTCCAACATACAATCTTCATGCATGTATACCAACTTATTTTAAAAATGTTCGAGTTCAGCAACTTAAAGATTGTTTAATAATTGCAAGACTTTCTTTAAAAAGCATTAAATTAAGGACATAAATATGAAATAATCTCTCAAGCTTAGAATGCTTGGTAATAAATGGTATCAGAGTAAAGCTGGCAATTTACAGTTCCACTTATATCGATCTTCTTTATCGAATCTCCTACTTTTACTGCTATCTTTTCCACGTTCGTATCGTTACCTTTCGCCGGTAGTTTAATTTTTATCGATTTATTCAACCACTCGAATTTAAATTTATTTTTTTCGTTCGCATCCAGGGAACGAACTTTATGTTCATCTTTTAAGTTAATCTACATTTTGGTTCTCGGTCACACTCACAAACGCTGATCTTTACAATTGACGAACGTAATATTAAACATACAGCATCACATGTGCGATCCGCCAAACACAAGACAAATGATAGTAGTAGTAGAAGTTCTTTGCATAACAACCGTTAGCATTCAACCCGCGATTCAACATCGGCGATAGCAGCTCACTGACGTACGATTTCAACAGCAAGGCGTGACCTACTTGTAGAACGGTCGTCAGTCGGCTATTCGGGAGAAGTTCCGCCTTCCTCCACGCTGTGTGCCAATCACTTAAGGTGATAGATACGGCGCGTAACCCCAGAGAATGCATCTCTGTTTACTTTGTGACGGAGAAAAAATGACGTTCGTTTCGGATTCAGACATTCCTTCCACCCCACCCCCCACATTTTTCGGTCACGATTTCTCAACGGTTCTGCATCTATCTCAGAAACAGCCTGAAAGACATTCAAAAAAGCGGAAGTCTTTCATGCCTGAGTAGAGGATACAGAGCTTTAGTAGCATAATTTCAAAACTCACTGTTTGAAGGAAATAGTATAAAATGATGTATTGGTAATATACTTATTAATGAATAAGGAAACATGTAATTGCAGTCTGAGACATTGAACAACTGGTTAACTGTAATAAGTTATACCATATCACTAATGGCGTCGGAACTTCGTCTGAATGAACTTGCAGTCTCAAATGATTTTTTTAGTATTCGGCGATCTGGTTTCTATTGACATCTTAATCGGACACCGCAGACAAATTGATGACAGCCGTATATCAACTTCTACCCAGTGGTTTCGCGGCCAATTAAAAATTACTACAGGGTGTTTCAAAAAAATGTTATCCAAACTTTAAGGGTAGGTCAGGCATACGATTAACACCCAAAATCACATAGGAACATGGGTGCGCAAACGCCATCTGGAGGCAGCAAATGGCATTTAAAAAATATTGTCCGTTTTTTCAAAAAACCCGAAAGGCTGGACGAATTTTGCTCCAACTTCGACTTTATAAAGAATAGGTTTTAACTCACAGTTTACATTGAAATTTCGGTCACGAGTGCATTTAGGGGACCGGCCAGAAATTAATACAGTCGAAAAGGGATTTGGCTCAACCCGCTTCACAGAAAACTAATAATGATTTGAAACTTTCATCAATTATTTTGTGTGATGTAAGCAATATTTGACTGCGTTTTCGTAAAAATTGCGCGAATTTTCGGGAAGATATGAAAGTTTTGTTAAAAATTCTTGAGTGTTAAGCATGGTGAGCTAATTAATTGCGGCTTGTGTGGCCCATCTGGTGGATGAAAAGTCCCCAACGGAATGAGAGTAGCAGATGATTCTGAGAGACAGAAATGGTAAAAAGGAAAAGTGAGAATTTTTTTTCGCCATATCCGAATTCCTTTATTTTTAAATTTATTACAGGCTTTTGAAAGTTGAATGGAAATGAATTTAGCACTAAGAAGAACCTTAAGAATGAATTTAGCTATACCAGTCACGATAGCAGCAGGTGAAAAAAGTTTCTCTAAGCTAAAAATAATTGAATCTTGCTCAATATCGTCGATGATTCAAGAGATTGAGTAATTGAGGTTTAATTGTAATAGAGGAAAATTTGTCAGAAGATATTAACTTGGCGTTATTGACGAACGCAAAGAGAGTGAAATTTTAATTTAATATTTTGTTTAGTGAAATAATTATAATATATGTAATTTAATAATAAAAGCTTACTTTTCAAATTGTTTTACTATATTTGTAATTAATATTTTTTCCCTATAAATATCGTTTACAGGTGTGATTGCGAAGAAATAGACTTTTAGCTAATTTTTGTATTAGCGTGAGTAATTGGGAGAAATCTTTTTCAAAAGATTAAGTAAAATTTTACAGATGAACTAACTAAACTTGTTAAAGATTCACTAAGTGCGTAAGTCAAGTTTTCTTCTACATACAAAGAAATGTTCTTTATCATTATGTTGTTGTTTTTACATTCAGGAGGTTGCAAAAATTGTAAATATTCTGGTGTAACAATCGAATGAATATTTTAATGGTTGAGTGGGTGGCTGAAATTAAACGGCACCTTAATGAATTCGCTGCTAAAACAAGACCTACTTATACATATACAAATATTCTTGGACTAATTTGAAACAAAATGGCAAATACCCTCCAAATATCAGAAGCTTAACGGGGGGGGGGGGGGGCAGAAGGTACTAAAGCCCCTGGCGCCGGATGGCAAATTTTTAATGTGTTTGAAGTCAGAAAAAATTTTATTATTTTCTTCCTCAATTCTTAAAAATTACAAATTTTTTTTAAATTTCAGGAAATTATTCAGTTTCATATTCTATTTCTAATATTTCAAATTCTATTTACTTTCAAAATTAGTTGTATTCAAGTAACTGCTCAAAGGGCGAGGCGGGGTATCCCCGCATTAGGTCATCATCTCTCTAGATTCTGGAGGGTGGCTGATGTCTTTTTGAAACGAATGACAAAGAGACACCATTAGCAAATTTCTCGTTCCTTCCAATTTCCAAGAAAATAGTGGTCAAGCGAGGTAGAACTAACGACTGTATTCATTTTCTGACACCTGTTCAACTCCCTAGCACTTTTGTTAGATGCTCATTAAGGGTCATTTGAAGCCTTTATCATCGTGGTCCCCTACCGTCCCTTATCGTAATCTCAATAGGAAAATTGGAATCGATGTCACTTTGGAAGCAAATATTCAGTCTGAGGAACAACGATGGCGAAATATATTGCAAAGAATACTTTCTTGCATAAAATTTCCAATGCCTGTTAAGGTATGTGACTACCTTCGGAGCATTTTTTTTCAAATTTTTAATGAAACATTCATGTTTTTAATTAAAATGAGTTATAAAACTAAGAATTCCAATGCAATTTCATTGGAAATTTCATTGACTTTCAAAATATAGGCAATTTTTAGCAAAATTTTAGTGAAAATTTGCACTTACGCCAAACTTCCTATAATAAGTTCTATTGAATATATTTCATCAATATTTGCACAGTATATAGCTAACATGCTTATCTGTGTTATGAACTAGGATATTTTTGATACCTCGAAAGGTGTTGGAGATATTCCAAACTTTGTGAACAAACTCGAATTTTTTAAAAAAAATCATAGATTTTTCTCACTAAAAAGTCATTAAAATAAATAAATATAAGCAGAGAGCTTAGATTCTAGTTCATAACATAGCTAGAAACAAATAAAACATTTTGGCCAAATTTCATTTTAATATCTTAAAAACATTTTCCAAAATGATGTTTGCCGCGTAGAAAAATATCGAAAATTCCAATTTCTCAGAAAACGCTTTTAAAGATTTTCATAGAGTACAAAAAATTTTGTACCCATCTCAGAACCTTAAAACTCGCCATATTTACAAGTCAACCCTTCTTTTACTTGATTTTAAACGACTTTTGTGTTCTTTCGATTTTTTAGATTTTTTTCTGAATAATTTTGTGTAGTAGATAGTTAGTGGCGTCTCGATATCTGAATTAGCTTTTTGCCAATTTTCATGTAATTTTTAAGCATCTATGAATAAATTTACATCCAAAAATACTTGAGAACAGGTAATAGTTCAAAATAAATGTAATTAAATTATAAAACTGCAAATTAAGCTCCAAAAAAATAATTTTTACTGTTGTAATTACTGTTGTGTTGTATTTTTTTAAAAAAGTGTCGCCAAAAACCAATAAAACAATAAAAATAAGAAATGGAAGCTTAAATCTATATTTTTAGACAATATATTGCTTGAGAATTTAAATATAGTTGTTCAAACTAATTGTTTGTATTTTTAAGGCTCTTTCAATTGCCACTTCCGGTATCAGAATTGTCACTTCCGGTTATTCTTTATGCTATAACTTTATTTGTAATTATAGTAGAAACAAAAATAAAGCATTTTTATATACCTAAATGTACGGTCTATAAAATGAACAAATAAAACCAATTTCGAAAATTTTCCGCAAAACGACTAATTTAGGGTAGTCACATACCTTAAGCATAATAAATTTAGAAACGCCAATCTCTGGACTAATACATTTAATTTGCAACTTACAATACAGTATTTACAGCACTTTGAATTCACTTATGAATAGCCTGTATGGACAAAGGTATCATAGTTGAGCCATGAATGACCAAACCAAATCAAAACAAGAGCTCGCGTCTCAGCCTCTTCCTCTCCCTTCTTCACCCCTCATTCTGGTTTCCCCGGCCCCGAGGTGACCTTGACCTTCACCACAGTGTTACATTTGGCTGGACATCGCTGTTTTGGTGGATTGCGGATCTTAAACTCTCTAATTTCTTTTTTTATTTGTCGACAATACTTAAAATTTTGTCCACAATACATATTGTATTAATTAAACATTTATAATCACTACTTATTACATTTATTACTTATTTATTGATAATGCGTATTGTATTAATACTTAATTGTTGTATATTATTATTAATAAAAAAATTTGTCTACAAACGTTGTTTCTTTTTTTTTTAAACTGAAAACCGGTTATTTTACAAATCTGTTATTTTGAGCAGTTTCGACCGCCAGGTTGAACCGTAGGTGAAAAAAACCGGTATAACCGAAAACCCTTTGTTTTTGCAATAACCGCCATGCCTAATCCCTTGGCGAAATCATTTGCTGTATTTTACTAGCATTTCATTCCATAACTGGTTGCGATACAACTAGTAAATGAGGCAGATTTTTTTTTTTTTTGTTTAAATGCTGCATCGTTGGATTTTGTACAAAAATCTCTAGCATCTTTGGGAAACCTATATCTAAGTATTGAACAATTAATAGAGAAAAAATTTGCACCTATCTTTTTTTTTCAGGGAAAAAAACAATTAACTGCTAATGAACATCAGTATAAATTGATTTCCCAAAAAATTGGTTTCGAATATTTAATGAGGGTTTTATATATATCAGATGCTTTGCAGCTACGGTACAAACATATGTATTTATAAATGGTGATCGAACACAACTTCAGTCTATTGGTTACAGTTTATTTGGCTATGAAGAGAGAAAGGGTAACCTGTATCCACGACAAATGATGATGCGATTCCACGACGAAGTGATGATGATTGTCTTTGATACAGCCCTGTAAATGTACATCGAATTGTCGAACGATGGCATGCAGTTATAAAAATCAGAATTAACTTATATTTCGTAGAGCATATGTGTGATCAATGATTGTCAAATTATAAATGACTGATTATTTGTATTTTTATATGTGTCTTTGCATCTGCTTCTTTTTCATAAATAATCTTTTTAATCAATTTACATTTTTTATTAATATTTTTTTGTTTTTATTTCATTTTACAACCTATTATTACCTTTAATCAAGAAAAAACTATCTTTTGTCACTAAAATAATCATTAAAATCACTCTATAGCATGTGCTCAATCGATTTACTTTATGCTTAGAGGGAGGGGGATGAAAATATGGACCAATACAGTTTCTGGCAACATCCGAAATATTAAGATATATGCTTTTCTCGTATCAATTGACAGAATGCAGTCCTCTTATTTTGCATATTCAACTAAATCCAGTTCCCAGTCTATTAATACTTTTAGAATTTATACATGTCCCCTCCTGTTGAAAATTATAAAATATGCAAGTTCCAATCCATGCGCCTGACCGATTTTCTAAACTGCTTAGTGACAAATGAAACAATGAATACATTTCTACTCGGTGTCTGATACAGTTAACTACTATGTTTTGTCGTTACAAAACTTTTTTCTTGTAAACAAAAAAGATTGACAGCCTCTCTTTCTATAAATATTTGTTTAGGAATTATTTTTACGTGAAGTCTATATCTGTAGCCCAAGAATATTACTGATATTAGTTCTTACTAGACGCCTAATAACTAAATACTTGATTAGAAATTATCTTTATCTGTGCGTAACGCATCTGAATATGTGTAGTTCATGTCTGTAAACAAAGAATATTATTGTTATTAGTTCTTACTAGACGCCTAATAACTAAATACTTGATTAGAAATTATTTTTATTCAGGTAACGATCTGAATAGTGTAGTTCATGTCTGTAACAAGAAATATTACCGCTATTAGAGGCCCATTCTAAATATATTTGATTTGGATTTATTTTTATCTGTGGCATAACACCTTTGAAGGTGGTCGGCGATGAAAAAATTGTCGGTAAAGCAAGTGTTTTTGATTACTGGAAAATAATGAATCATTTTTTGAATTTTAGTATATTTCGGACAAAAAGTATTATTTATAGAGTTCGATAAACATATTTATGGACTTAAAATAGTAAATTGGTGATTAAACTACCAAACAAGAAAGAAGAAACTATTTCAATCCAGAAACTTCCACTCGGTAAATTGCCTATTAAACACAATATTAAGACAGAGGGAAACCAGTTTGAACCGGATATCTTTTCCCTCTTGCCAAAAAAGTGTTACTCCACGCTTCACATAAAATTAGGTATTATGAAACATTTGTGAAGGTTTCCAAAGAGGCTGAATGCTTACAACCTTTCCTGGATTATCCAGTAAAGTGAAGGAAGGTGTGGAGGAGGAAGACAAAAGAGTGATAGAAAGATGAAAAGTTGAGACTAAATTAAACAAACGAAAGAAAAGTCTAATCTTCAAACTAGTTTTATTAGCTTTCTTGAAACAAAAGACCCAAACAACAAATATATTTAGAAGAGATGATAAAAAATTTCAAGATTTTTAGGCTGTAGTATTAAAAGTTCATTTTCTTGATTCTACTGGACTTATTTTCCTGAAAATTTAGGTGTCAGTTATTGAGAACAAGTTTAAATATTTCCAGATATAAAGGCAATTGATCATATAAGAAAATGGAATCTCAGCATGATAGCCGACTACTGCTAAGTGCAGCAAGAGACAATCCTAAAGTTCACAAGAGGAAAAGTGACAAAAGAATTTTTGAGGAAAGGAAAAACGTTAATATAAGGACTGTAACTTTCTACCTACTTAACATTATATTTGAACTAGGATATAAATGTAATTTATATGTATTTATGAATTAGAAATTTAAATGAAATGTCAAAATTTCGCGATTTCAACTGTTTCCTTCAAAATTTGCAATCACTTTGTAAAAAATCCTTATGTGATAGGAACAAATGGATTTCATTTTTAGAATCGACACTAAAAATAAGACAAAACCCAGTCATCAAAATTAAAACAATTTTCAAAAAGTTTTTTTTTTCAGGCCTGTGTTATAACCTATGACTGTGGACCAAGAATATTACTGCCATTAGTTCTTACTAGACGGCCTGGCTACTATTTTCATGCGGGTGTGTATTATTTAAAACGCATTTTATGAGGTAAAGGGAAAAATGTAAAAAAAAAAGACCAAATGGAGAGTGACACTCGCATATTGCTTAAACAATATAGCGCAATACAAACAGATCTACAGCTTTGGTGTAAAGATCATTAACTAAAACCATCCATCTAGCTTGTTGCGTTTTTCAGTTCTCACAGTCGCATGAACGGATATATCGGCAGACAGACAACCTTTTGACGGATTTAATCCAAATTCTGAAGCAGATCCACAATTCCAGGATAACACCATAAGTAAAATTTTTACCTGTCTAGCTCATAACATGACTAAGTTGTGTTCACATGGATATGGGTGGACAGATAGATTATGGAGTACGTCCAAACTGTGGTGGAATCTACAATTTATCGTATACAGACCGCGTATCATATTTCGTCTTTCTAGCTTTTTTGTATTTGGACGTGGTCATGTTCATAGCCAGACAGATAGATCGAAATTCAGATTAACCCTTTCAGGACGACTGTACACGGGTTTGCCTGCTGCTCATATCATTAAGCGTGCGACCGTGCTTAAACGGTTTAAAACATGGAAAAGTAATGAAATTCTTGCGTTTTTTTTTAAGTAAAGTTTAAATAAAAAGAAAAACTTTTGACTTACGGAGTTTCGATTTCTAGTGTATAAATTAACCCGTTGCCTGGCGTAGCTTGAAGGTAGCAATTCGATAAGAGTGACAGAAATTCATTTACTGAGTTGCGCACGAAACGACGAATGTCTTCACCTCCACACGTACATTTTAATTCCTGTTAATTTTAGCACTTTTATCTAATACTATGTGTTTGATTGAAAAATATTTAAGGCAATGAATTAGGCTCTTTAATATTGAGCTAAAGCCAAAAGGTAAAAGCTACTTTTATTTCCGTTTGGATTTTAATGCAGTTGAATATACTTAGAATTAAAAGTTTATGAAATTGCGAGGTTAATTTAAGAATGTTCCTATTTTTCGGTCATCATCAGCCGTTCAGGTTGTTGTTTCTTTTTTTCTGCCGGAGAAAATTGGCAGAACATTAAAATTCATTAAATTAATCGAGGCCGCGGTGGCCTAGTGGTACGGTCTCGGGATCGGAGGATCCAAGGTTTGAAACCCGATTCCGCTGTGTATGGTGCCCGTTGGTCAAACGTCCTCCCTCTGATGCGGCGCGGAAACTTGGAGAGGGGGTGCCAGCTCAGGCGCCCTCTCCGTCATCTGACCGCGTTTCAAAATAATATGGTCAGTCCCCAAAAAAATGCTTGCATTACTTCAGAAAGAAACGTTAACATAACTTAACCTAATCAGCAAATTAATTTTAATTAATGGAATAGAATCTGTGGTCATAAATGCAGACAGCAATTCATCGTAATATTTCAATGTCGGTCTTACACACAGAATTTCGAGAAATGAAAGATAAAAAAAAATACATAATCTATCGATATCTAGTATATTTAATACATGCAACATAACACATCACTTTTTCCGACATTTCAGATTATAATATGTAATCTATTAGATCGAAAACCACATAGCGTTGCAATTACATTTATCTTATCGTACTTTAAAATACAGAGAAAATATGTCAGCTTTATTTATTTATCGAAAAAAATTGTCGTAACATGAATTAAATAGGAAAAAGATATTGTATACCGAAAATTACTCTAAATTTATTGGCTTAATACAGGGATTTCCAGCCCTTGATTGGTATTTTTATTTTCGCGTACTCCCTGCTTTCATATCAAACCGTCTCTAACCATTCGTCTATGGAAGGAACCTTATATCAATCAGAGTCAATGGCTCGAATTAATTACATTATTAGGACATATTTTTGATTTTACATTTTATTCCATATTTACAACGGTATTAGTTCACCCTTATGTTAATCACTTACAATTTCTTGTGTCCGTTATTAACGATTTTGAGTCGCGTACCCCCAACTGTTCCTTCCCGTACCCCAGGAGTACGCGTACCACAGGTTGGGAACCTGTGGCTTAATATAATACACTCGCGAAACAAATCGCAATTGAAACGGTTTGCCAGTTTTAATCAAAGTTTAAAATGGAAGTTTGGCTTTTTCCCTTCTTAATTTAAAAAACAAATGAGAATATATCTAATTTATAGCGAGAACATTGCATTCATTTTCAATAGCAAATCATCTTTACCGTGGCTTTCAAACAAATTTTCCAAATAATGACGTTTTCTATTGATTGCTATTAGCCTTAGCTTTCTTATATTTATTCACTGAGTATAAATATCAATCTTATAAAAATGGACCATATATATTTTGCGTTCGATTAAATTCTTGAGATATCATTTCATTTGTAAAAGCATACAAGGAAGGTTATCCTAATAAACAGTATAATTATCGTGTAGGACACAAAGTTGAAAAATGTCTGCGAATCAAGTATTTCATTTCCGAAAGGTCAAAAATTTGAGAATAAAATTCAATAAATAAATGAAAAGAAAAATAGTTGTGCTCTATTATTTATTCTTGAACGTTTATCATATGCAAAACTTTCTAGTTGGTGGAAAAAAACACAATCATTTTTACAAAAAAAAAAAAAAAAAATGATTAAATTTTTCCAAAATCAACTGGATCTTAGTCATTTATATTTTTATTTGACACACATACAATTTCAGTAACAATAAACGATAATCGATATAACATTAACATAATTTCTTTGAAGAAAATAATTTACTTGATTGATAATTCGCTTCCAAAATATTCACCAGTTACATTCCGTTAAGAATTTTTTTTCTAATAAAAAAACTTTTTTAAAGAAATATATTTATTTACCATCTGATTTTACGCGATAACATTATCAAGTTATAAATGATTCTTTTAGCATTAAGAATCAGTGAGATAAAAATTTGAAAAGCACGTGGTACGAATCTAACCCTGATCGTATTTGAAACAATTTTGTTGTCACTGCGGTATGTTACAAATTTTACATAAAATACAGAAATCAATCGAGAAACACAAGATTCACTTTTTGTTACCTCAAACTGCAGTACAAATAAGGTATTTAATCAAAAAACTTACCTAAAATTATTGCATGTTGAACTCCGTTGCTTCAATCACGTGTGTCTTCGACAGTTAAGGCAACGCTTCGACCCCTCTTACGAGATAAGACCAACACAAATGACAGAAGGGATTTACCACAAATCCTTGGCATGTATAGTATACTGCCTTTAGACAGCGGGTTGCTATTTTGGCAGCTTATCTCTTTTTCTAATAGTTGAAGCCTTTTAAAATACAGAATTGGCGACAAAGAGTAATATTTTCACTTTCTTGTAGCTTTCCCGGACGCATATAAACATTCCCTACTCCAGTTCAGTCCGATAGCAACCCAGACGAATCTGATTGGACGAGCGAATGCGAGAGTCTGAAAACCGAAACTTTATCGTTTTATTGCCGGCCGGTTCTTTCATTTCGTCGTGTGTGTTTTCGACTACTTGTTCTCTGCGTTGACTAATTATGATTTTATGCTCTTATGTTTACAGAGAATATAAACAAATTGTAAACTTTTCAAAAGGTTAAGAGTAACATGAATTTCAATATTGTTAGAAAGATCATGAATACAAATATTTTTCTGTAAATAAACAAAATCAAGAGCTTCAAATGGGTGGTGATCATTCTGAAGCATTCCCTCCATAAAATGATCATTTTTCTATTCAGTAAATTATTTTCAATTCTCTCAAGAATAATCCCAGAATTTTTGCCCATCCTTAACATTTTTGAAAATAATTTTGTAGCAGATTTTTGAAAAATAGAAACCCTTGGTTTAGAAGGTTTTAGGGCTGCAATCATAATTTTAGATAGATTCCTTGTAGGAACTCTACCTATTGCAATGGTTCTCGTGACACGACTTCCAGAAAATTTCTACAGATCTTCACCGATCAAGACCCCTAGAACCCAAAACCATCCTTCGTTAAAAAGTTGATCTCTACTACTAATAAATAAGAATCTGTGTGTGTTGGCACTGCACAGAGTAGAATATTGATCCTAGAACTGCCAAGTTTGGCTCACACATAATTAGGAGGATGGAAATGTGTACATTGAAGCGAGGGGTTTTATTCAGATTTTAATTACAAAAAAGCGTTATTAAAAAAAAAGAAGCATTATTAAAAGTTAACCAAAACTTTGATGTTTTTTTCCCTGTAACTTCCGAAAATGTTATAACACAAAAATGATTTTTCCATCATCCTAAAGTTTAAAAAAAATGATTTTTAATAAATTTTATCATACGAATATTTTTTTTTTTTACTTTGATACAAATATTTTATTTTTTTTTTAAATACTTTTAGAAATATTTTATTTAAGTGTATTTGAAAACAATAATTGCTGCAAATATTTTATCTTCGGTTTTGTTTCCATAACCATGGTAAGAAGATGCGTCTTAATTTTTCCATATTGTTACAAATAATATGCACGATGTTAAACGCATGATATTAAAACGTGCTTTTAACAAAATTTTGGAATTAAAAAAAAATTGCGGTAATTACAGTTAAGGTTTAACTATAAGAAGTAAGGAATTATGAAAATTTCTTATGGTTCTTCTATTTTTTAAAGTTTACTGTTCTTCCTTACTGTTCTTCTTAACTGGATGCATAAAACATATTATCAGAGTCGCGGTGAGCTAGTGGTTAGGTTTCTAATATGCTCGAAACTCGGATCCGCCATGTATTGGGCCTGTTGCACTCTAAATCATACGTAGGGGGGGGCAATGTCCCCCCCCCGTTGGTGTGGAGCGAAAGCTTGGAGAGGGGTTGCCAGCTCAGGTGTCGTCCTCGTCATCCAACTGTGGTTCACAATTGCGAGGTCTGTCCGAAAAGAGCCCTCATGTTGCTTCAAAACGGGACATTAATGTAACTAAACTAAAATAAATTATAACTCTTTTAGCTCAAAATTTTACTTTCTTATTGTAGAATAGAGAATCAGTAAACAAAAATCCTTTAGGAAATTACGTAAATTATAAAACATCTTCGGTTTGGTTGAAATCAGTCCAGTGGTTTAGGAGATGTGGAACATACATACATAGCCACAATGACTTTTATTTAAATTAAGATAATTATTATATAATTCTAAGATTAAGATTGCTGGCAAATAGCATGAACCATAAAAACGTTTTAATGGAGATTTTGTCACAATTAATTATTTAATTTTAATTAGGTAAATAGTTAATTTTAATTAATCAAACAGTTAATTTTAATAGTTACTTTGATAATTAGTTAATTTTACAGATTACTTTAATTTGATATTTAACTAAATGGAATTTGAATGAAAATTATTAACTATTTGAATTTGATTGGCGGGACCAGGATAATTCAATATATAATAGCCAAAAAACGATAGATATTTAAATAAGAGTTTCCTTTATCCTTTTTGATATTGAAAAATATATCCTTAACTTTAAAATTGTTTTGAGATTTTCTGCCTGAGTATTTGATTTTAACCGTCGATGGAGATTTAAATTACTGTTCAAATTGGATGCATTCATATCCTATGCTTTAAACACACACATATTAAATTTGTCACTCACAATGTTTAATAATTTTTATTCTCTTATATGTTAAGAATTTAGTCACTATTATCTCTGTAACCAGGGGCTCCTCTAAATGAGCCCATTTTAGTAGTGTTTCATGTCATGTGATTTCACCGTATGACAAAGTAATGTTCGCACAATTATATTATAACCTATAGGAATCTATTTTTTCAATTAAAAAAAAAGAAAAAGTGACCTCCGAAAGAGCTTAAAGATCCAAGCAGACACTAAGTCTTTTTTTCAGAAGAATCTATACTTATAAAAGGAAATGTTTGCGTGCGCGCGATGTCCAGACGAATCTATCGCACTCACAGTCATGAAATTTGGCACACATGTAATCGTAAAGGTGACTAATGCACCTCGAAGCCGGAATTTGAAAATTCATTCTAGAAAATTTTTTATTTAATGTTTTGGGTCATTTTTGGCACGTTCACGGCTGTAGTATCTTTTCTAATGATCGCTGAAAAACAATCAATACACCATCGGATAGAACAAACAATTTTCGTTCTAATGAAGTTTGTTTTGAGCTTCAAACGCAGTTTACTGAATTTTGAGAATTTTTTTAAAAATAGTCAATTTTGCGATCGAAATTTAATTTTTGTTTTTAAATTTGCTGCATCCGACGTTCTAATAACACTATTATTTTCAATTTTTTTCAGCTTATAACTGGAACGGTTCTGTCGTATTTAAAACAAGAACGGTTAAAATATCTTTTCCCGTTTTTTTTAATTAATTTTTTCCTGGCCAGTTGAAAGATATTTTTATCTACCGAGCTCCCTCCCGTGACGCTTTTCCGGGACGCTGTAGGTAATTTCAATGGCTGCCGGTGCAGAGCGCAGGTGACGTCATAACCTTCAACTGAATGACTACGATTATTATTTTCGGCAGTGTCTTAACGTGTTTATGTCTCGCATATTTTATTTGCTTTATAATAATCATTTTCACGTTGCAATTTTTTAATATTGTTTCGGATTAACGTACTCTGTATTTTCTACAGTTGAAATGTCATTATCGCGAAGAAAAATAAGCGGGAAAATCAATAATGTGTATCTTTTGTTTTGTTTTCAGAACTTTTTCATACCATTGTGGGGTTTTTTTTTGTTTTGTTTTCATTTTGTTGAAGTCCTGATTCCACGGGCGCGTACTGCTAGTATATACATAAAGAGGGAGAGAAATTCGCTGTGCTCAGCGCTTCGCGGCTCGTAACCACTACCTTTTTTCAGTTTTAAATACTGCATATAGATTAGTGGAACAGGATATGGGACAACGAAAAATCCACATTTGAGTTTTAATATTTTGCAGAAATTTGACTAAAAGTTTTCGGAACCATAAATGCATATGATATCGCTCTGAATAATGTTTCCATCCCCTAGAGTAGATATTTTGTTCTTTTTTGAAGAACCGTTTGCATTAAATCTGTTCAAAAATACTGTTTTAAACTTGCAAAATAAACATGAGGCATACTGAGTGGTTATCTATACTTGCAAAGTGAGCAGATGAATTGGCGAGATCGGTCCAGTTATTGAGGCTGGGGACTCAGTCAAGGTTTTTCCCCACAGAGAATGTACCGTGAAGTAGTGTTTTTCCGATTTCTCTAAAAAATGAGGGTCGGTGGGGGATAGGCGATCTTTGATGACTGACCTAGGAGCCATAAGCTTTCACATCAAAAAGAAATGTCAAAATAGGTTCAGTGGTTGGATTGGTCCTTTGGTATAGAAAATTATTTTAAATATATAGACTACCCGCCTTTGGCGACCAGCTGTTCGCCTCTAATTTTAATATCCTGTACCTATGCTTGAAACTTGGAGAAATAAGTTGGCGGTTGTAGAGGCTGAGGTACACTAGGAAAGCTTTAGTTTGCGATGTATTTAGAATATGCAGGGCGGTGGGTGATAGGGGACCAGTGATGATATATCTAAACGTCAAAAACTTTCATATGCAGTAAAAGTTGGCGAAATCGGTCCAGTGGTTCAGGCTGGAGAACTATCTCATGGTTTTTCCTAAAAGAGAATGTGCAGTAGAGAAGTATTTTTTCGGTTTCTCTCGAAAACGGAAGGTGGTAGATGCAGGCGACCATTGATGACATATCATAAGCTTCCATATGAAATAAAAATTATTGATATCAGTCCAGTGTTTGGAGCTGGGGAACTGGTCCTCTGATTTTGCCAATAATTTTAAATATGTAGTTATGCATTTATAGGTTTTAAAAAAAAGTTAATAATTATTTTCACATGTTTTGGCTATTATTTTATTTAGTTATGAGATTTAGATAACAATCTGTATTTTTTTCCTCAATATCAGTGCGGTACACTTCATTTGCTAAGAGATTTATGTTTTTAATTCTTCATTTTCTATTATTGCTTGTCGTTCCGTCAGACAATTCTTACTGCACCGACATTATACAAATACTAATTATTCCAAATAATTAATTATTATAATTGAATTCGCTAATTAATAGTTAATTACCTTTCATTAAATATAAAATTAAATATTATGTGTTATTGTATTAGAGAAATTTCACTTGCCCCCCCACATCGGAGATGTCTTGCCTCCCCGTCGGAAAATTTCTGGCGCCGCCTCTGGTCCTGATTTGGTCGTCAGTGTCGGTCTTAAATGTGAAATTCGTCTGAATTTCACAAACCCTTTCTGCACTGTTCGTTCACGTACAGCACTGTGTCATGAATAAGCACATATCTTTTTCGCGACTTGAAAAGCATTCTTGCCTTTGTGGAAATAAAAGAGCATTAAATGCCAAAAGAGCACTTTTTCGCTCTGCATATATGTACTGACACCAAACAAACACAAAACACAGAAGAGTGGAACATTTTGTTTAAAATTTTATTTTGACAAAAATCTATATATCTAATTCTCTTACGTGGCGACAAAAAAGGGTCGAATTTCTTAATCGCCGTTTGGCAACAGCTCGCAAGTTGGATTTGTTTACATCCGCGGAAAGTCCGAAGTCGCTTCGTGTGATCACGTTTATTGAAAACTATTTTTAGTAGTTGGAAATTTGTAAAACTAATGTATCTGGAACTGTTTTGGCCTATATTTATGTTATTGAGTTCCAAAAGCGAGGTTTGCCTCATGCCCACATTCTTCGAACATTAGATTCAGAAAGCAAAATTCGCACTAAAGATGACATTGACAAGTTTGTGAGTGCAGAACTTCCAGATCCTTGCACTGATCTTAGACTCTTCCAAATTGTGACAAAATGCATGCATAAATTCTCCATGCATGAGAGATGGACAATGCTGCAAAAGTTTTCCGAAACAATTCGAGGATGATACAGAGGAAAATGTTAATGGATACCCTATTTAACGCAGAAGCGCCACTGAACCTGTCCAAGTAGTGAAATATTCCATCGATAACAGATGGGTTGTCCCATATAATCCTTGGTTGCTTAAAAAATTTAATGCACATATTAATGTTGAAGTTTGTGCCTCAGTTAAAAGTGTCAAATACTTATATAAATATGTATACAAAGGACATGATGTAGCCTCAGTCAAAATACAAAAAGAAGGTGCTCTGGATCATGATGAAATTTTAAGTTTTGTTGAAGGTAGGTATGTTAGTGCACCTGAAGCCATGTGACATTTAAATGAATTTAATTTGTCACACAAATCCCACACTGTAGTGCGCTTAGCTGTGCATTTACCACAGCAACAGCCGATTGTGTACCAAGACGGTCAAGAAGCCCAAGCAATTGAACGAGCTGCTTTAAGAAAAACTACACTAACATCATGGTTTGAACTAAACAAAAATGATCCTTCAGCTCACAACATTTCTTACTCAGATATTCCACAATATTATGTGTTTGATAAGAGTACCACAAATTGGAAGAAGCGACAACGTGGTGGACAAAATGTTATTGAGAGACTGCCAGTAGTTAGTATACTGGGTACTGAGAGGTACTATTTGAGGATGCTACTACTGCGCAAGTCTGGGGCCATTAGTTTTGATGACATTTTGACAGCAAATGGATTAAGATGCATTACATTTCAACAAGCAAGTCAGAGGTATGGACTTCTTCGAGGTGACCAGCACTGGCATGATGCTTTGAATAAAGCTGCACAATTTCAATCACCGAGACAGTTGCGCATGCTGTTCGCAATGATTTGTAGCTTTGGAGAAGTCGAGGATGTTCCAGATTTATGGGTGCAGCATCAAGTTTCACTTTGTGAGGACTTTGTGCATCGTTATTCTGAGCAGACTGGACCTCACTATGCACTTTCAGATATTGAGGAACTGCTTACATCCTACAATTTAAGTCTCCAAAAACTGCATCTTCCAACTGTAGATTTGCCTGCAAGTGTTTTGGAGAGAGCGAACTTTGATGTTGTGGAAGAGCAGGCTAAAGCTAATAGTTATACTATGCAGTTAAATAGTGAACAGCGGAATGTTGCGGAAATCTTATTAAGTGCAGTGTACAACAATGCTGCAGATACACCCAAGTGTTATTTTTTAGATGGCCCTTGAATGAGAAAGGGATTTTGGTGCTTGGTTGTTGGACATTGGAGAGAAAAAAAGTGGCTCAACGATTCAGTTGCCCTTGCAATGCTACCCTTCAATACAAGACCCTATACATCAATTGTACAGTGACATAGATTTTTCAGGTGTGACCCCACAGGAGCTTAAAGGTCGGGCTATCCTTACTGTTAATAATGAGCGATCCATGGAAATCAAAAATAAAGTGTTGGAATTTATGCCGGAAATGAAATTATTTAAAAGCAGTTGTACTATGGATCTGAGTGAAGATCCTTAAGATCAATGACATTTCCTGAAGAATTTTTAAATTTTTGCCACTGGTTTGCCTCATATGAGTTGAAAAAGGTTGCATTATAATGCTGTTGAGAAATTTAACTCCCCTAAATGATATGTAATGGTACACGATTATCACAAAATTGCTGCAAAACATTATTCAGACAAAATCCATTGATGGTCAGAGACGTTTCTCATTCCCCGAATCCCTTTGATTCCATCTCAGACTATGCCTTAAATTTAAACGTATGCAATTTCCCATTCGTTTAGCCTTTTCCATGACAATTAATAAGTCGCAAGGCCAAACTTTTTGAAAAAGATCTGTTTGGTGCCGGTTTTAGTCATGGACGTAACTCTATGTTGCTTATCAGAGCATGATCTTTTCAATCTGTTTCTATGATAGCTCCAAAATGTGAAATATTTAACTGTGTTTTATGCGGAAGTTTTCTGTGATTGATTGTCAAGTGTATTTTTTTGCATTACATTTTTAATTTGTTTCAATGTTGTATATTATTTTATATCTGAGGTGGATTGAATATACCCTTTGATACAATTTTTTTTGTAGAGCACAATCTTCAATGTTGTATATTATTTTATATATGAATGTATTTGAATATGTATATACCTGTCTTTCGTACAATTTATGTTTTCGTAGAGCATGATCTTTTGAATGTGTTTCTGTGGTATCTCAAAATGTGAAATATTTAACTGTGTTTATGAGGAAGTCTTCTGTGATTGATTCAAGTGTTTTTTTTTTTTTTTACTTTACATTTTTAATTTGTTCTAATGTTGTATATTATTTTTATATAGGAATTTATTGAATATGTATATACCTGCTTTTGTACAGCTAGCAATCTTTCGAATCTGTTTCTGTGATAGCTCAAAATGTGAAATATTTAATTGTGTTTATGGGGAGGTTCTGATTGCTTTCATTATATAAAAAACTGCCCTTTTCAGGCCAAAAATTTTATTCCTTCTTTATTAAGGTGAAAGCATTATAAAGGAAATCTTTAATTTGTAAGTTTTATTTGAAGAAAAAATATCTTCTTTTGAGGCTAATGAAAAATTTTATTCTGTCTGATTTAATTTAAAGCACTAAGCAAAATAAAGACTGATTCATATATATATATATATGAAGATTTTAGAATAACTTCTAGGACACACTTGTCTTCATTATAGCGAGCGAAGGAGCAGGTTCTAGTAAACCTGGGAGGATTACAAACGCAATCCTTCTGCTGCGAGCTTTAGCGAGCAGGGCAGAGACCCTCAGTATTTTAATAAATATGTTTAATAGGACCGGGAATGTATAAAATTTAGACATAGTTATTTTTTTTATTATTATACAAATAGAAGCAAACGAACAAAATATGATTATTCACGTCTGTACTCTCAGTCCAAATCGTAGGCCTCCTTTTGTTCCCCGCTTACTGAAACGGCCTTGGTAGTCAGTTATTGGATCTCGAAGAACTAGTGTACTCCTTTGTAGTCGAATGCCTGTTAGGCATAATAAATTTAGAAACGCCAGATTCTGGAAGAATACAGAGATAGATTTAATTTAAAACTTAAAACACAGCATTTACAGAACTTTTGAATTAATAAAGAATACAGTCTGGATGGCCAAAGGTATCATAATTGAGAAATGAATGACCAAACCAAATCAAAACAAGAGTTCGCGTCCCACCATCCTCTTCTCTCTTCTTCATCCCTCACTCTGGTTTCCCCGATCCCCGGGGCAACATTGACCTCCAACACGGTGTCACATTTGGCTGGACATCGCTGATTTGGTGGAGAGCGGATCTTACCGCTCAAATTTCGTTTACTATTTCTCGAAAATACATAAAATTTTGCTACAATACTTATTTATTCTATTAATTAATCATTTATAATCATTACTTATTACATTAATTACTTATTTATTGATTAATTACTTACTTATTGCATTAATACTTAATTGTTGTTTATTATTATTAATAAAAAAATTTGTCTACAAACGTTGTTTCTTTTTTTTTTAAATTGAAAACCGACTAGTTCAACATCCTGTTATTTTGAGCGGTTTGGACCTCCAGGTTGAACCGTAGGTGAAAAAAAACGGTAAAACCGAAAACCGTTTGTTTTTGCAAAAACTGCCATGCCTAATCCCATGGCGAAAACATTTGCTGTATTTTACCAGCATTTCATTCCATAAGTGGTTGCGATACAACTAGTAAATGAGGCACAAAAAAAAATGTGAAAATTCCGCATCGTCGAATTTTGTACAAAAAACTCTAGCATCTTTGGGAAAAATATATCTAAGTATTGAACAATTAATAGAGAAAAAATTTGCACCTATCTTTTCTTTTTCAAAAATAAAAGCAATTAACTGGTAATGAAAATCAGTATAAATTAATTTTCCAAAAAATCGACTTTGACTAGTTAATGAATGTTTTATACACATCAGATGCATTGCAGCTACGGTGCACACATATAAATGGATAAATGATGATCGAACATAACTTCAGTCTATTGGTTACAATTTATTTGGCTATGAAGAGAGAAATGGTAAAAGGTATCCACGACAAATGAGGAAACGATGATGATTGCAAAAGTCTTTGATGCAGCCCTGTAAAAATGCGCATCGAATTGTCGAACGATGGCTTAGAGTTATAAAAATCAGAATAAACTTATATTTCGTCGTGCAAATGTGTGAACAATGATTTCCAAAATATAAATGACTGATTATTTGTATTTTTTCATATATGAGTCTTTACATTTGCTTCCTTTTCATAAATAATCTTTTTAATCAAATTAAATTTTTTTATTAATATTTTTTTGTTTTAATTTCACTTTACAACCTATTATTACCTTTAATCATAAAAATAACTATCTTTTGTCACTAAAATAATCATTAAAATCACTGTTTAGCATGTGCTCAATCTATTTACTTTATACTTAGAGGGAGGGGGATAAAAAAATGGCCCAATACAGTTTCTGGCAACATCCAAATTATTATTCTACATACTTTTCTCGTATCAATTGGCAGAATAAAGTCTTCTTATTTTGCATATTCAACTCTTTCCAGTTCCCAGTCTATTAATACTTTTAGAATTAATATATGTCCTCTCCTGTTGAAAATTATAAAATATGCAAGTTCCAATCCATGCACCTGACCGAGTTCCTAACTAAACAGGGACAAATGAAACAATAAATACATTTCTCTGAGTGTCTGATAAAGTTAACTACTATGTTTTTTCATTAAAAAACTTCTCTTGTCAACAGAAAAGATTGACAGCCTTTCTTTTTATAAATATTTCATTAGGAAATATTTTTATGTGAACTCTATATCTGCAGACCAAGAAAATTGCTGCTGTTAATCCTTATAAAGACGCCTGACTACTGAATAGTTGATTAGGAATTATTTCTATCTAGAGAGTGAAGCTTTTGATTACGAGTAGTCTATGTTTGTAGAACAAGAATATTGCTGTTATTAGTTCTTACCAGACGCCTAATTACTAATTACTTGATTAGAAATTATTTTTATCTATAGCGTAACGCATCTGATTATGTGTACTTTATGTCTGTAAACTAAGAACATTACTGCTATTAGATACCACGTTGCTAAATACTTGATTAGGATTTATTTTTATCTGTGGCATAACACCTTTGATTATAGTCTACGTCTATAGACCAAGAATATTACTGCTATTAGTTCTTACTACACGCCTGACTACTATTTTTATGAGTATGTTTATTACTTAAAGCGCATTTTATGCTGTAATAATGGGAAAAATGAAAAAAGAGACCAATTGGAGAGTTATCTCTTTGACGCTCGCATATTGCTTAAACAATATAGCGCAAAACAGAAAGATCTACAGCTTCGGTGTAAAGATCATTAACTAAAATCATCCATCTAGCTTGATGAGTTTTTCAGTTTTCACACTTACATTCGCATGAACGGATATATTAACAGACACACAACCTCTTGACGTATTTAATGCAAACTCCGAAGCAGATCCACAATTACAGGATAACACGATAAGAAAAATCTTATCTGTCTAGCTCATTACATGGCTCAGTTGTGTTCACATGGATGTGGGTGGAGAAATAGATTATGGAATACGTCCAAACTTTGGTTGAATCTACAATTTTTCGTATACAGACCGCGTATCATATTTCGTCTTTCTAGCTCTTTTGCATTTTGACGTGGTCGTGTTCATATACAGACAGATAGATATAAAATATGATTAACCCTTTTTAGGACGACTGTAGACGGGTTTGCTTGCTGCTCAAAGCATTAAGCGTGCTCAAAAGATTGAGGGGTTTAAGATATGGAATAGTAATCAAATTCTGGAGGTTGGTTTTTTTAAAGTAATGTTTAAGTAAAGAAAAAATATTTTGCTACTTTTTTTTTTGGACTTTCGATTTCTAATGTATAAATTAACCCGTGGACTGTCGTAGCTTGAAGGCAGCAATTCGATAAGAGTAACAGAAATTCATTTACAGCACATGAAACAATGAATCTCTTCCCTCTCCACACGTAAAATTTAATTTATGTTAATTTTAGCACTTTTATCTAAGACTATTTGTTTCATTAAAAAATATTTAAGGCGATGAATTAGGCTCTCTAATATTGAGCTAAAGCCAAAAGGTAAATGTTACTTTAATATCCGTTTAGATTTTAATGCAGTTGAATATACGTAGAATTCAAATTTATAAAATTGTGACGTTAATTTAAGAATGTTCCTATTTTTCAGTTATCAAAAAATTGCTATTACTAAAAAATTCTTAACAGCAGCATTTGCAAGGCACCATCCCTCTCAATGTTTGAGTAGCTTCAATTGAGAATTCCTGTTCCTTGAGGATAGTTACACTACTGGCCAAAAGTATTGCAGCATTTGTAAAACACTTAACATATGGAGTTAATATGGATACAATGTTTCACAATCACGTCGTAGAGAATCATGGTATGTACTATTGTGAGAACTCACATTTTACAGTGAAGAATTGGTCACGAAGACATTTAGGGGACTGACCAGAAAGAGATGAAGAAGAAAATAATTTGGCCTCATTCCGTTTCACAGGAAGCTGATAACGAGGAAACCTTCATCAATATGTTAGATGTGAATAATATTTACATGCATTTTCGTAAACATAGTACAAATATTAAGGAAAATATAAAGGTCTTTAAAAAATCATAAATTTTTCCGCATATTTTTTACTATTACTTGCAGAGTTTTAAACCAAATCATACGACACTTACAAAATACATGACAATACATTAGTGAAGTATTGCATTAAAATTTGAAGTAAATACTTTCAATAGTAGAAGAAATATGAGCATTTACAGTAAATAATTTTTATAACTTGCATAGAATTCCAGTCGAATACCAATAAGATTTAGAGAGATATCATCGCAGCGAGTTTAATTATTGTTGGTCTCTAAGAGAAACAAAATGATGAGGGTTTTTCCATAAATCTGATAACTTTAAACATGAATCTTCGCGAATAGTTTTATTGAATTTTGTAAAGGATGAATTTGCTGAATACAGATACATACATTAGTGAAAAATTAGATAATTTAAATTACAGCTCAGTGATTACTATTCGAAGATTCAGGTTTAAAAAAATGTGGAGAATCCCTTATTATTTCGTTTCTCTTAGAGAGAAACTCAAATTCCGCTGGCTGCAATGCCGATATGTTTCCCAATCTCAAAGGTATTGAACAGGAATTTTTATATATGTTGCCCTATATATCTGGCTTAGAAGTTGTGAAGGAAAAATTACACTACGTCTCGAACATATGCAGTAAAAAATTAGTTACTGCAAATACTCACATTTTCTCTAATTTTCAAAGTATTTCCTTCGAATTTTATTATGATGCTTTTCTAGCATCATTATCAGATTTCTATGAAAAAGGGTGAGCCAAAATTCTTTGCTTTTAATTTTTAGCCAAAATAATTTTCTTCATCAATTTCTAGTCGGTCCCCTAAATGCTCTCGTGAGCGAATCCTTATTGTAAAATTTGTGTTCAAGCCTATTCATCACATGGTCGCAGGTCAAATGCAGTTCCTCCAGCCTTTCTTGAGAAATTCCAAAAAATGTGCAAATCTGAAAGTGTCCGGATGCTTTTGATCATATCATCGTCGTTCGGGAAAAAGTCACTAAATCTGCAAAACTCTTTTGACGAACTACTGCAGTAAATCTTAATTTGTAAGTAAGCGGGCATACAACTGTTATATCTCGAAAAATTTCGAATTTTTTTTTTTTTTTTTTGGAAAAATATATATATTATTTAACAGATATTTCTGAACAATTTAAAACAATCCGCGTTAGAAACTTCCAATAATTATGAAACTTATGAAGGAAAATTTATGAGCTATTCAACTTAAACATTGAAAAGTGCCATATCTTTAAAGCGCCGTATCTCAAAATGTATTTTTTTTATATCTATCTCACACACGATGTCTCAAGAACTATTGAATAGTTTTACATAAAACTTTTGCTGAATATCTACTACGTTATGTTCTAGAAATTGAACCACAATTTTTGTACATTTTCTCTCCAAAGAATTTTTGTGGGGAGATAGAAACGTTGAAATTTTAACTATTTTTTACACTTTATTTTAAATCGATATATAAAATAGAAATTAAATTTATATATAAATAAGTTGTGGTTCAGTTTCCTAAACAGACTGTTTAGATTACTTAGATACCCAAAATATTGTGTTTTTGTTATTTTATCCGTAATTATGCTTGCAAGTTGACTATTTCATTTCTTCGCCAACAATTATACCCATATTTATTACTCTCTCAAATAAATACATACCAATATTAAGGTTTGAAAACGTGTGTACCGTAAGAGAAATAACAGATCTTTTTTATTAAAAAAAGTGATTTTGCGAATTGCATTGTTTCAGAGATACGATGCATCGAATTTGCCAGTTCCCCCCCCCCCCTATTTTTTCGAGTTTGAAGAGTCGTATGTCCCCTTAATTATTTAGTGATAGAAACCTGTTATCTAAGCAACAGTAAGTCAACCATAGGAGCAGTGACGGCTCGTCCATTATAGCTGCATACGCCCTAAAATTATTTTAAAAGCTTCCATTTCCGTTTTATTCTAATTGGCTTACTTTTCAACTTTGGGAGTTCAATGATGAACAAAAATGGCAAAAAAGTAATGGAAAAGTCAAAAGGAGCCCTAAAATCAATCAAGAATTAAGAGACAGAGACAAACTAAGGCTGCATAGTGTTTTTTCGCCTAAGGCTCAAAATGCTCTCACTCAGCAACTAGAAAAAGCTCTCAAGAGAAAAATGAAACCCTTTCTCCTATTGAAATTAAATGACCTTGAGCTGCGTTTTCCACAGCTATTTATTGGCGAGACTTCCTCATTTGGATTTTTTTTTTTTTTTTTTTTTTGGCTTCCTCTGTAGTCCTGTCATTAAGTAGTTTTTTTTTAAATCAAATTTTAGAGGAGTTGTAATATTTTGTTCCTTTATGCTTTTTGGGGCGCTGATTACGAATTTGAGGTTTGACACCAAAACAGTTTATTAGAATTTTAGTTATAGCCAGAAACATGAAAACATTTTTTTCCTGTTTTTTGCTACAAAAACAAGCAATTTTTAGTGTATCATCATTATATACCAAAATAATCGGCACAAAATTTTCTTACAACATAGGTCTAGACAACTTTTCCATCTCTGCTTGTTTCTGAGATGACGAGACACCACTGCATAACAGCTCGAAATCTGAAATATAATTTTTACTATTTATCATAACGACTTAAAAATCACTTCAGTTTAAACTGACCACATCTCGAAACTATAGTTTTGGTCTTCGTGCTTTCTGCCTGAACGACGGCTATATAGTGTATTTAAGCATTCTTATTCTTTAGAAACTTAAATTTTTTGTTAAATATTATTACAAGAACACATTTTAAGAGTTATATAGAAAAATCCTATTTGTTTAGATTCTTTATATTGAAGTAACGCACGGTATTCTAACCCTCAGTGAAAGAAAATTTATCCAACTCGAGCAAATATTTACAATATCAACTGCATATTACAAAAAAAGTTCAACTCTTCAACATCTTAAACTGAAAGAATTATAAATTTTGAAGCTAATTAATGGACGCCTCGAGCAACCATTGATTGGCTGATCTTCCTCGAGGTTGTCATTTAAATGGTCAAAAAATCGTAAATTTGTAGCTTGAAAATTCGGTTAGTTAGTTGTTTTGAATTGTATCTTCATGAATAACGTATGTAAAATCCGTTGAATAGATTTGAATACTATTACTAATGCAATGCGTCTTGAGAACATTTGACTTGTTTTTTGATGATTTTGAACTAAATTTTATGCCTTATTGCCTTTCTAATCCGATTAGATTCATAACATTTTTACCGATTTTATAGATTATTGCTCTGTAAGAGACCACCTTACTGTTATAAACCACCATTTTTAACTGTTTACTTTTATTCAAACTTTTGTTATGAAATTGCATTAAATTTCTAAAAGGGCAATACAGAGTGCGCAGTTCAGTTAGAAGCACAGTAATACTAAATTAGAGGTTCTAAATGGGGCATAGCTTGCGAATAAAGCAACCACTACCTGCTGACATTGATGAAAAATCTCAAAAGAAACAGCAGAAAATACACTCCGCAAAGCTCATTTCTTCAGCTGTTTGCTTAATAAATTAATACATTTATGTAGGAATTGTATTTCCCCAGTCTAGCTTAAAAGCATAAGTTTAAATTCCTTTCTAATAATATTTTTTCACTTTCCGAACAAGCTCATTTAAACAATTGTTGTGTCAGCGGAAAGATATCGAGAGATAACGGTCACGCGCTATCTCCATGCTAATCACGTGATGGGGGTGTTTCTCCATTAAAAAACTGAGTGTTATGCTTGAATCCTCATGAGATGACTTATTGAAACCAAGAAGAACAGACATGTGGTAGATGTAGGCGTAGGCAGCTACGGGGTCTCTTCCCTGTTAGCACTGCGGCGATGGGCAATGGCTGTAAGTAACCCTGAAACGAGATGTAAGTTGATATATTAATAAGTAACTAACAACCCTAAATCTCTCTTGTCTAAAATGTAAATAACCATCTGTGTAAAAGCCTTTCACATCTCATATGTTTTATTAATAAAAAATTTAGTTTCTTACCTCTGTTTCTCCTCTCTTTATCTTTGGATTTTTCCCCTACACCCTACCTGAATACATTTAAAATATTATATATTTACAATTAATTGCAAACAAATAATAAAAGTCATATTTATTAACCACATCATTTCACCATACATATTTTTCTAGTGTTTCTGGTAAAGATAGTGATGTGTTTTCTTTCTCATAGTTCAGTGCCACATCAATCGGAACAAAATATTTCTTCATTTTCTTTATTTCAACTTTTAAAAAAGCTGGAATGAGACACCAGAATTCTTTTAGAAGTTCTACATAATCGAAGTCGTCTAAACCTTTTAAGATATAATTCATTACGATATGATCCAAGACAGCATGAAACTGATGTTTATCCATATGGCTCCATAATCGATGTGCCATCTCCATGAAAAGAGACTGAAGAGGCCATTGCAAAAAGAAATAAAGACTATCTGCAGGATATTTACAAAACAATTCGAAACGTTCTTTTTCGTCCATTATTTGCATGCATAATCGGAAGTCATCCTGATGAACCCCTATAAAATAATACACACTTGAAAAATATGCTTTTTTAGCTTTCAAGGACAAATAAGGAAAGAAAGAACTAATTCTTAATGGGATTTCAGAACGCCGAATTCTGGGGATTTCAAAATATCCGTTAATCATCGCTTTCCAATAGTGCTTTCTCCAATATCCTTTCTTTAAATGCTTGATCCAAAACCGCATTGCTGCATTTGTTCCGTTGCGCGGTATACGCACTGCGTTCACTTCATTATCTCCATACCAAAGCGACAACACTTCACCTTCGAGAAAATAGGTACAAGCAATTGCAAAGCGCGTTTTGACATCGATGTTCGTGTCTTGAACTAATTTCTTCGCTGTTTTTATTCTATCAATCGTTCCATTGGCTTTCCAACAAAGAATGCTCTTGCAGGTAAGGTAACATTGAGCAGAACTAAGTTTCAGAAGACTCTCATGATCTCGGATCCATCGACAGGTTTCCACATGGATGGGTCGGATGCACTTGGATAATCTAACCTTAAGTAAATTTGGTAGAAAAGATAATTTCTCAACAGTTTTCATCTCTATCAAGTTCCAGAGTTCAAGCCTCTCGCGTTCTAAACAACGATGTCGAAAAGGCAGCTTAATTTCTGCTTCTAGCACGTTTTCTATATCTTTGTCATAGTACATGGCTAGAACAATTCTGACACCAGCCATGTGCTGCACACAAGGAATGAAATGATAGTTCATAATTTTCAGTAAGTGAATATCTTTAGTAAATGAATATATAGAAATGAAGAATTGTTTTATGCAAAGTTTGCTCAAAAATTTGCTATGTATTATAAAATGAAAGAATGGGCTGCAGAAATCCCTTTACAGATTATAGTAAATTTCTTAAAATATTGTTGTTAATGGAGATATATCAAGAAGAAGAAGCACTTGCACAGTCGGAAGATTTCATATCTTTGCTGCAACTTCAAAATTTACCCTTGGAAAGACCTGAAATATAAAGGAAATTATAAAAATTCAGACATATGTATACAACTAAAATTCTGATTTTAAAAATAGGGAAGCTTTAAAATTGGCATGAAAAAAACATCTTATTACAGAACAGAATTTATATCCCTAGAATTTTTATGTGTTTATATTATTATTTACTTTAAATTTAATTATAATTTTTTTCACTAAAAATAATCTGAAAGAAATGTTTTTCTCTTCACTGTTTCTCATGGAGAGCAGAAGTTAACAGGACTGGAACTCTGCCTCCTTATATAATATTCGTAAACTTTATGACCAATCAAATTTTAAACATCGGGCTTTGGAAGTTCTTGTAGGCAAAAGAGAGAAATATGCGTCCATGCTTTTGTAGAATTTTTTTCGCATGGTGAGACGCTTATAGAGCGAACCCTATCGAGGAAAATCGTATATCTGTAGATTTAAATGGAAAAAAAAACGAGAAAAATTACTTAGATCACCGGTTCTCAATCGGATAGCGTATTAGTGGGCCGCTTAGTCAGGATCGAAGTCTGGGTAGCTTCAAGAGTCATCGTTCGTTTTTTGCTTTATAAACAATACCATTTTAATCCTTTTACGGTAAACTTTAATGATATATACGTGCATGCAATATCTATAATATGAAGCAGAAAATTTAAAGCTAAAAATTTATTATATGTGTTTTTTTACTTGTATATTTAATTAGTGGACCTGAAAATATTTTTTTACATAACAAATGGTCCGCACAACCAGAAAGGTTGGGGACCGCTGATTTAGAGGATCTACTCAAATTTTTTCAAGATGAACAAGGGACAGAAGAGGGAATATCCTAAGCTTCCCAGACTTCTTATCAAAAAAAGTCTGAAAGATGTGCTGTAACGCCTGTTGAAAATAGAGACAAGGGTATCAAAATTAAATTTGGGAAATCCCCCTAATTGTAACTGGTACGGTAGAATTGTTAACATCAGCCCCAAGGACAAAGACTGTGCATACTCTCTACAAATCCTCACGATTCTAGGAAAGGAAAAACGATATCCCTGAATGAGAGAGTCGCTATTACTGGAAAGTCGTTCTGCTGTTTTATTTATTTTTTTTTGTCTCAGTCCTATTCAGCGAGGAATCTGTATAAATATGTCTCTTATGCCAGCTTGAAGAAAAAGCTTTATTTAGCTATACGATTTGGTAACATCATTAGCAATTGATGTATCACGTTATTTCACTTTCCAAATGTAAAGAAATGAGTTGCAGGATGCGTAGTGAGAAATTGCTTCAAAAATAATTAAGAACTTTTAAGGCTGTCGTGCACACGCCACTTACAATTTCAGAACGTAATGCTATCCTTATGGAGATTTATACTTACATCTTTTCTCGTTTGCTACTGCGTTTTTTTTTTTTTTTTTTTTGGATGCAATCAAGTGCATTCGATAGAAGAAATAAAAATACAGGTTACTACAAAATGATTTTTCCCCCGACTGCTTAAAGTATTTTTAAATATTTTTTAAAACTCGCTATACTTCAATTTTGGGTTTTAAACATTTTTAGAAAATTTTCAACCATAGTTAAAAGAAAAGTAACTTTACCGAAACCTTCGTTTTAAAGACTTCTTTCGGATGCATATTTTAATTTTTAAAAAAAAAATGTATAAAAGCTGCATTTTTAAAAATGAATCTGAAAATGAAATTGCGATTTCCCCCACTTTGCAAAATTCCTCCTCTTCGGCGGAAGGTTACACATCTGAAGCCCCTCCCTCTCTTTTGGAGTGACAAAGATTAATTGCGTGTCCTTAAAATTATTTTATGTTTACTATCTCAGCTGTGCATTTCTGTGTGTGCTAGCTTGTTAAAACAGGAACGATCTTACTAAATGCGGGACCCAAATTTAAACATTTGGGATAACTCCGATATATTTAAGTTTTCATAAATAATATGAAATTTTAAAAAATAAAATGATAATTATTTTTTAAATATTTTAATAAGTTTTAAATATTAACTTTACTTACTTCAAACTTAAATTTTATAAAAATTCAAGAAATGATACATTATTATTGCTTTTATGATTGGATGCATTAAAGAGCAATTAATTTCTCCAGGAAATTAAGAGCCGCATACAGTTATTTATTCATGGTCGCTGAGGATTCGCTGATATCATGATCGCTGATATTGAGGAAAAATAGTTCACTTATTATTTTAGGACAAAGAACGAGATTTTCGAACTGTAGGCTTAATAAATATAACAAATGCATTCTTTTAATTTAACGAAAAATTTAATTAATATTTCTCTATAGTGTAATACTGTCTTCCTGTTAATGCCAGCACTTCGAGTTTATTAAATGGTTGATTTCATTTACTATATTTAGTACTGGGCGAAATTAAGCGTAAGTATCTGTGAATATTTCAATTATTTAAAACATTCTTCATGGGTTCAGTGGCGTAAATAAGAGGGGGCGTATGGGGCGGATCGCCCCGGGTGGCACTCGGAAAGGGTGACAAAATTAGACGTGTAGGAAGGCAGTTTTATAACTAAGAGCGGCGTCACTAGTTCAATCATTGTACACATAAAAAAAAATCTATTGTGATGAATTAATATTTTTCACCTTTTTTTGGTAAATTTCCAATGTATAAAATGAAGATTGGTGGTGGACGCGCGATTTCGCAACCTATCTGCAGAGATCGAGGGCGTCAAATGACGAATTCCGTTATTATATATAAAAAAGTTTCTCTAGAATATATATTGTATTATTTTGAAATTTATTTAACCTGTAAAAAAAGGGACCGCATGTTGTAACTTTGCACCGAGTGGCAAAAGTTGCAGCTACGCCACGGCATTTATATGTTTATTTATTTATTGTTACGTAGTACCAATTATAATTTTTATTTTCATAAAAAAAATCCTATAGCAATTGTTCACACCACCCCCAGAAAATAAAATCAGAGTGTTTTTATAGTTTTTCTCTAAACACTGTATGTAACCTGTCCTTATATAACTTACTATTTTTGTAATTTGAGATGTTTTCTTTTAAATATTTTGTTAGATTATTTTAACTTATCTTGCAAATAAATTGATCTGTCTGACTTCGGTGTCAGTAATAACATGTTAAATTGTCGCATGATATTTAGTGCATTATCGGGTCAAATAGAATTGATACCAAATATTTCAATTATTTAAGAAATTCTTCATAGATATGTTTATTTATACTGCTTTGAATTTGTAAACTTCGAAACATATAGAGTTAATATGGACACAATGTTTCACAATCAAGTCATAGAGGATCATGGGATGTACTATTGTGTGAACTCACATTTTACTGTAAAGATTTTATCACGAGTTCATTTAGGGGACTGACCAGAAAGAGACGAAGAAGAAAACAATTTGGTCTCATTCCGTTTCACAGAAAACTGATAACAAGAGAACCTTCATCAATGGGTTTGATGTGCATAATATTTACATGCATATTCGTAAACATAGTACAAATATTCGTGAAAATATAAAGGTCTTTAAAAAATCCTAAATTTTTCCGCATATTTTTTACTATTACTTGCAGATTTTTAAACCAAATTAAATGAAACTTACAGAATACATGACAATACATTAGTGAAGTATTGCATTCAAATTTAAAGTAAATACTTTCAATGGTAGAAGAAATATGTGTATTTACAATAAATAATTTTTTATTGAGCATACGCGAACACCCAAATAATTTTTATAGCTTATATAGAATCCCAATCGAATACCAATAAGATTTAGAGAGATATCATTGCAGCGACTTTAATTACTGTTGGTCTCTAAGAGAAACAAAATGATGAGGGTTTTTCCATAAAACTGACAATTTTAAACTTGAATCTACGCGAATAGTTTTATTGAATTTTATAAAGATTGAATTTTCTGAATATAGATACATACAATAGTGAAAAATTACATAATGTAAATTACAGCTCAGTGATTACTATTCGAAGGTTCAAGCTAAAAAAATTGTGGAGAATCCCTCAGCATTTTGTTTCTATTAGAGAGAAACTCAAATTCCGCTGGCTGCAATGCCGATATTTTTCTAAATTTCAATAGTATTCAACTGGGATTTTATATATGTTGCCCTATATATCTGACTTACAAGTTGCGAAGGAAAAATTACGTCTCGAACATACGCATTAAAAAATTAGTTACTACAAATACACATATTTTCTCTAATTTTCAAAGTATTTCCTTCGAATTTTATTATGATGCTCTTCTAGCATATTGTCACGTATTCTGTAAGTTCATATAATTTGATTGAAAACTTTGCATTTTATAAGCAAAGAATATTCGAGAAAGTTCTGGAATTTTTCAGAAAACTTTTCAATCTTCCCGAATATGCATGTTTTTTAAAACGAAAATGCTTATAGGCAATATGCATAGCAAACAAAACCAGTGGTAAAAGTTGTAAATCATTATTAGCTTCCTATGAAAAAGGGTTAGCCCAAATTCTTTTCTTTTAATTTTTAGCCAAAATAATTTTCTTAATCAATTTCTAGTCGGTCCCCTAAATGCTCTCGTGACCGAATCCTTATTGTAAAATTTGAGTTCAAGCCTATTCATCACATGGTCGCAGTTCAAGTGCAGTTCCTCCAGCCTTTCTGGAGAATTTCCAAAAACTGTGCAAATCTGAAAGTGTCCGGATGCTTTTGATCATATCATTGTCGATCGGAAAAAAGACACGAAATCCGAAAAATTCTTTTGACGGACTACTGCAGTAAATCATAATTTGCAATTAATTATTTAATGATCAATACCTGTTATCTAAACAAGAGTAAGACAACCACAGGAGAAGTGACGACTCGTCCATTAGAGCTGCAGACCCACCCCTGATATTATTTTAAAAGATTGCATTTTTGTTTTATTCTAATTGGCTTACTTTTACACTTTGAAAGTTCGATGATTAATGAAAATGGCAAAAAAGTAACGAAAAAGGTAAAAGGAAGACGTAAAATCAATCAAGAATTAAGAGAGAGACAGACCAGAGCTGCATAGATATTTTTCTCCTAAGGATCAAAATGCTCTCACTGAGCAACTCGTAGGGCTCTCGAGAGAAAAATGAAACCCTTTCTCCTATTGAAATTAAATGTCCTTGAGCTGCGTTTTCCACAGCTATCCATTGGCGAGACTTCCTCAATTGGCTTTTTTTCGCTTTTTCTCAGTAGTCCAGTCATTAAGTAGTTTTTTCAAATCAAATTCTGGAGGAGTTTTAATTTTTGCTCCTTTATGTTTTTTTTGTGGGGTTCATTACGAATTTGAGGTTTGCTACAAAAAATGCTCATTAGAATTTTAGTTAAAGCCAAAAAACATGAAGAAATTTTTTTCCTGTTTTTTGCTTCAAAAACAAGCAATTTTTAGTGTATCATAATTATATGCCAAAATAATCGGCATAAAATTTTCTTACGACATAGGTCTAAACAAAATTTCCAGCTCTGCTTGTTTCTGAGCTGACGAGCCACCACTGCATAGGAGCTCGTAATCTGTAATATAATTATTTACTATTTATCATAACGACTCAAAATTAAGTTTAATTTGACCATATCTCGAAACTATAGTTTTGGACTTAGTGCCTTCTGCCTTAACGACAACGATATAGTGTATTTAAGCATTCTTAGTCTTTAAAAAATTAATTTGTGTTTGTAAAATATTATTATAAGAATACATTTTAAGAGTTATATATAAAAATCCTATTTGTTTGGATTCTTTATATTCAGGTAACGCACGGTATTCTAACCCTCAGTGAAAGAAAATTATTCCAACTCAAATAAATATTTAGAATATCATATGCATATTACAAAAAAATAGATCCACTCTTCAACATCTAAAACTAAAAGAGTTATAAATTTGTAAGCTAATTAATGGAAGCCTCGAGCAACCATTGATTGGCTGATCTTTCTCGAGGTGGTCATTTAAATGGTCAACAAATCGTCCAAATTGCGACATTTGTAATTTCAAAATTCGGTTAGTTAGTTTTAGGAATTGTATCTTCATGAATAACGTATGTAGAATCCAAAAAAACAAAGAATATAAAGAATGACATTACTAAAAAGAATCAGTTGCCAAGGAAGGTTTCAACACTTATGTTACTTTTGCCGAATACGCTCAAGTTTTTAAACAATGCATATTCTAAACATTGAAATGTTGTTTGCACTGCAGCCACTAATGCATGCTGCTGATTTCTCTTCTGTTTTATATAATGATTATTCCTTCGGATTAAGTCGATTTAATTCATCATTTAATTTTATTATTAATTCAAATTTGAGACAACATTATGGATTTGAGTACTATTACTACTACAATGCGTCTTGAGAATCTTTGACTAGTTTTTTTTGATGATTTTGACCTAAATTGTATTCCTCATTGTCTTTCTAATCCATTCAGATTCGTAAAATTTTTAACGATTTTTTTTAGATAATTGTTCTGTAAGGAACCAGCTTATTTTTACAAACCAGCCAGCACTTTTAACTGATTACTTTTATTCAAGCTTTTTTATGGAATTGCAATAAATTTCTAATAGGGCAATACTGAGTAGGTAATCCAGTTAGAAGCACAGTAATACTAAATTGGATGGTTCTAAATGGAGCATAGCTTGCGAATAAAGCAACCACTACCTGTTGCATTGATGAAAAATCTCTCAAAGGAAACAGAAGAAAATACACTCCGCAAAGCTAATTTCTTCAGCTGTTTGTTTAATAAACTAATGCATTTATAATATTATATATTTAAAATTAATTGCAAAGAAATAACAAAAGTCATATTTATTAAGCACATCATTTCACCATACATATTTTTCGAGTGTTTCTGGTAAAGATAGTGATGTGTTTTCTTTGTCATAGTTCAGTGCCACATCAATCGCTAAATAATATTTCTTTGTTTTCTTTATTTCAGCTTTAAAAGAAGCGGGAATGAGACGCCAAAATTCTTTTAGAAGTTCTACATAATCGAAGTCGACTAAACCTTTTAAGATATAATTCATTACGATATGATCCAGGAACGCATGAAACTGATATTGATTCATATGTCTCCATAATCGATGTGCCATCTCCATGAAAAGAGACTGAAAAGGCCAATCCAAACAACAATAAAGACTATATGCAGGATATGTAGAAAACAATTCTATACGTTCTCTTTCGTCCATTATTTGCATGCATAATCGGAAGTCATCCTGATGACACACGCTGCCATAATCCAGATATGGAAAATATCCTTTTTTAGCCTCACAGGACAAATAAGGAAAGAAACAACTGATTCTTAATGGGATTTCAGAACGCTTAATACTGGGGATTTCAAAATATCGGTTAATCATCGCTTTCCAAGAGTTCTTTCTCCAATAACCTTTCCTTAAATGCTTCATCCAAAACCGCACTGCTGCATTTGTTCCATTGCGAGGTATACTCCATACGTTCACTTTATTATTTCCATACCAAAGCGACAACACTTCACCTTCGAGAAAATAGGTACAAGCAATTGCAAAGCGCGTTTTGACATCGATGTTCGTGTCTTGAACTAATTTTTTCGCTGTTTTCATTCTATTAATCGTCCCATTGACTTTCCAACAAAGAAGGCTCTTGCAGGTAAGGTAACATTTAGCAAAACTAAGTTTCAGAAGACTCTTATGGTCTCGGATCCATTGACAGGTTTCCTCATGGATGGGCCGGATGCACTTGGATAATTTTACATTAAGTAAATTCGGAAGGAAAGATAATTTCTCAACAGTTTTCATCTCTATAAAGTTCCAGAGTTCAAGCCTGTCCCGTTCTAAACAACGATCTCGAAAAGGCAGCTTAATTTCTGCTTCTAGC
>BGPR01011609.1:0-47919 GCA_013235015.1 Araneus ventricosus | reverse complement strand
CCCCCCCCCCCAATCTTTTGTAGCTTGCAGATGAATTAAAAATAAATAAAATTGATCAAGAATAAATATTCCTCTACACATTACTATAATGATACAAAATAAAAAAAATGTAATGATTCATCTAATTTTCAAATGATTGTAAATTATTACACTCAAACATATTTTTCAATAATTCTTAGTGTTTCGCATATATTTTTGTTTGATCTCAAATACAAATTTCTATTAATTAAAATTTATTAAATATCTTTGTAATAAGCTCAGTTTTTCATATAAAATATTCATGTTAAAATGTTTCATATAGATATACTGGCATATTTCAAATCATATAACAAATATCATCAATACCTTTTGTAACTGAAAAGTTATAACAAGTTTATACAATTTAGACAATTGCAACAAATAGCAAAATTTATTTTGTTTAAAGGCAATTTATGAAACATAAACAACATTTACAAGATAATCTTAACAATAATAAACAAATCCTGATATGTAAACAACCATGTTTTGTTTACATATCAATATCAATTTAAAACAGAGCCATTAATTTAAAAAAAGTTAAATAATGAGTTTTATATTAAAAACAACAGTAATTTATACAAACAGCATAAAATTAAAATTTGTATTTTTATTTTAAACAACAATTAATGAAAAATTATGAATTTAAAGCATCGTAAACATATATTAAACAATTGTCCGAGTAGAAAAACAAAATATTATGGGATAAACTTCCCAAAGGTAAAATTCTTAATTTAAATGCACATTATTTAAATGAAAAGTGAATAAATTTACAGGACATGATAAAGATCTAATGGTGTAATAAAACTTCTAAACAAAAAATACTTGAGAAGAAACACCCTTTATATGACTATGCAACTCAGTATAAGTAAATAATGATAGAGAGAAAAAAAAAATGAATGCAAAGCATGAGAAATATTTTTGCAATTCTGTTATGTACATTTTTGTAACTTTCAATCAAATATAAATGTTCACAATACCATAATTTAGTTCAATGAAATAAACTCCTCAGATTTTGCATCTCAGAGATGATTTGTAATATATATGATATAAAACACGATAATATAAGTAAAATTAATAAAACTATCTAATCATAATTGTTGTACAGTTGAATGATGTGGTGATATTACCATGGGTTACTGACATTATCAAAAACTTTCCGAGCGCATTTTTATGCTTATTCTAATTGCATTTGGCGCTTATTTATCTAAAATACGTGAAAATGAATTCAAAACTAATTTTAATGAGTAAAATACAACAACTTACCATATGTTTACATGATAAACACAAGACTTCAAACGGTCTATTTTGAAGAATTTTAAATTTTAAAATATAAACATAAATATATAACACATGAAGAAATCAATGATAGTTAAATAATTTTAACATATTTCGTGAAATAAACTTATAATAGTAAAAAGCATATTTAAGAATGTTTGGCACAACATAGCCCTTGTATCGTATCGTATCCCAAACTTTAAATTTCATCGAAAATGAAATTGTCTCAAGTTAATTGTATAAAGGATCAAAACATTAAGTTGTATGCACCTTATTTATTCTGAAAGAATGGCTAAATAGACTTACTTAACAATTACATTCCGATCACATACATATATTTGAAATTTGTATCCATTATCCAAACAAGCCGATCGGTTAAGTAAAGGTTGGACAACTGCGCATGTCCCCAAATGGAACCCTTTAAAACGCAAAGCATATCAGAGAATTCTATTATCATTGATTTTAAATTTCTTTTGAAGCAATGGCTTAGAAAATTTCATCATTGGAATCCCTTTGAATTAAGGAAATCGCATAAAATTATAAATGGTTTTCATTTATGAAATCAGAATAGGTAGGAACAGGTTATCAGAAATTAGGGTGCATGACCCCAGAAAGTGGATGACGTTCCCAGGTGAAATGAGAACTTTGCTTTTTAAGAATGTATTAGTTCCCAGCACTGTTAAATAATACAAATAAGGAAATTATTATAAAAAAATGCTTCATTTTTAAGTTTAACCGTGCTTTCCTTATCTATATGAGGTGTATCACTTCCCTATGTTTAGAAGTCATGAATTTTTAGTTTTGAAAGCAATGAGTGTAATGTTCTATTTTATTTTTAAAAGTTATGATGGATAAAATCAAAATTCCAAGAAAAAATTAGGAAAACATAAGTAGAACTATTGAGAAATATTTGCAAATATATTTAATCTACGAAATCAGCATGCTAATGAGCATGCGCAATAGTTCAACCTTTACTGATCATGTTCATTTGTCTTTTCAGGTCATGTTAAAATATCACGTGAGCAAACGTTATTCTAAATCAACCATTTTATCGTTTGTGTTTCAAAAACTCTAATTCGAAAGGGAAAGAATCAGCCTATACATGTAGGAATGCTTTTTGTTCACTTTCCCTACTAGCCTGCCTTTCGTTGTTGTTGAATTAATTCTAAGTGAGCTTGATTATCGTTCGCAAGTGATGACATCATATGTTCTCTTCGTTAAAGGTCAAATAACTACAAATTTCATATTATTTCGCGATCAAAACCATAATAACTATAGCTTTGTAGTCAACAAAATTAAAATTTTGTTTTCTGTTTGAGTCAATAGGTTGAATATTTAATTGCTAATTATCTTTAAACAACTTATCAGTGTCGCGCTGGAGCTTAATAATCGGCCACTGACATTAATGATGATGTAGAATTTGACTTCTTAGAGAAAATCTTTAAAACATAGAAAATATATTTAAAAAAATAAAATCGAAACAAATTAATTGAAAAGAAAGAAAAGGAATTTGATCTGTAATCTGAATTCCATCTCCATGCCAGCCAGAATGGACGACAGCGCATGCGCATTGAACCGGCTTCAAATTTTCACTTCAAACATTTAAAACTCTTTTCAATGCAGTACCAGAATGGCCTATTATGATTTTCTATCATTATAGTCATTCAAATTGACTGACAAAGGAAATTATTCCTTCGGGAATCACTAGTCAACGAGTCTCTTTGAAATTTGATGATTTGAGGGGGAACAACTAAAAATTTATTTTGAATTTTTCGTGAAAGAAATAGCAGAATTTTTTCTCGCAATTTTTGTCTTTCTGCTTCAATATTCACTTTATTTTGTGTCTTTATTATGTTGAAATGGCGGTTTATCAGAACCGAAAAGAAATCGATTGTTTTCGTTTATGGAGAGAACCGCAGTCTTCTGAATTTGGTAATGGAAGATAGCATTTATTTTATTGCAGTCACCGGAAATGTGAGGATAGCCGAGACAGAATATGTCCAGATGTACTGATTATCTAAAAGTGAACCGCCTTTTTAGCTAGGATCCATAGTTTTCGAGATATTTAAGAAAAACTGATAAATCCCCCCCCTTTCAATCCCGCGCACCCTAACCAGCGGAGACTTTTAGTATGTCGTTTAGGGCACTTTCCCCAATAACTGTGCCGAATTCCGAATTTCAAAACTACTCCTTTTTCCTAAATTTACAATTCGTTGACTGGACTACGAGTAGAAGGAAACTTGTGAAGGGGAACGGATGTGAGGCGAGGAAGGGAGCATAATTGTTCATAAAATGGGTTTGTTATCCCACCCCTCTCCGACACATGCAATACTACCCTTGTATAATTATTATATAGGCATGAGGTTATTATGAGGGTTGTTGATTCAGCACTTTTAATCGATTTTACCATTACAATAAAGAATTTTAGAAATATTAACTTCTACTGTTGTCATATCCAAGAAAGCTTGTTTGTATTAATTCAGGTGTTAAGTATTTGTGCACGCTATATATATATGTTAACTGTAATCTTTTATAACTGTTGGTTGAACGAGAGTTTTGTTTAAGTTTTACGGGTCTATTCTGATACCCCCGGTTGGGTTGGGAGACGTCACTTTTTCCGCACGTTAACAACTGGAAAAATGACGTCTCGCAACCCAACTGAGGGTACCAGAATAGACCCCTAAGTTCAGTGTTCTACTAATAAATGTCTTGTATAGAAAATGTCTGGTTATTTTTCGTTTTTGAATCCAGAACTATTTCAAAGCCACGGTATTTTAAAAAGGCTATTTTTCCGTTAAGCAATTGCAGTTTTTGATACGCTGCCAGCGTAATGGAGTTATTTCTTTGTACGAGGCGTGTCCGGAAAGTAAGTGCCGTTTTGGAAAAACTCGCATAAAAAATGTTTTTTCAAAACAAAATTTATGTTTAAATGAAAGAGCATTTCGTAAACTATTTTTCTACATAGTTATTACCATTGTTCAGACATTTGTCATAGCGAGAAACCAACTTGTCTATACCCAGATAGCAATTTTAGTTTGCAGCAAGCTTGCCACAAATTTGTCATGACAAGAGTGTAAGCTTACAGTAAACTTGCAGCAAGTTAACGAAAGCTCCGAAGTCACCATGAAACGAACTTGCAGCAAGCTTGCCGTGCAAACTTATTGCAAATTATAGCAAAAACAGAGTACGAAACACAACCCGGGATAGAACTCGCGACCTCCCGGTTCCGAAGCGGAGACGCTAACCATTGAGCCAGTTGAACTCTGAGAGGAGTAGATAGATTTCGGTAATACATCGTTCGATTCGATTCGTATACGATTTATTTTTAACTATTTTCTGGATTTCATTAATTTTTTGAGTTGAGAATATGATTTGAAGTCAAAGAGAGAGCGATTTTCGCTAATAACTACGTTTTGCTAGTAGAATAAATTATGAAATTAGAGTTCAAAAGTAATTACTTTAAAATGGCACAAAATGTCTAGTTATTATTGTTCAACAAACACTGACTGTTTTTTAGATTTAATTTTGTTTATGAACGTTAAAATTTCAACATTAAGAAAAAGGCGATATAGTTTTCTTTACAGTGAGAGTGATATATTTAGTAAAAAGATGGAAAATGTTTCAAAAATTTTTTTATAAAAAAGTTATTTTTTTCACAAATTATGATTGATTTATTGAATTAATAAAAAAGAATTACGGTCAAGGACAGGGGTGGCGAACCTTTCTGTATCAACGTGCCATTTTTTCTAAAAAAAATGTTTAATGAGGTCATAGACGTGCCGTCAAATAGTACCGTCAATGCTTCATAGTGAACTTTGTGATCGGTGGCGTGCCCAAAATATTGTGTCGCGTGCCATCTGCCATTGGTTCGCCATACCTGGTCTAGAAGATGCTATTAAAAATCGGATGTTTTTTAAAACAGAGACAAAGATAATTATCTCTTTATTGTGCTATCTTTGCAGGAAGCTTGTTTTGGAAAATTGCAGCAAGTTTGATTTGCAAAGGAGGTGGCGCTATTTGTCACATCGAACTTGCTACAAGTTCGATTCAAGTTTGACGCGTCAAATTTTGCCATGACAAGTCAAAATCAAACTTGCTGCAAACTTACGTGCTATCTGGGTACCCTCTTCAAAGAAGGTTGCCGCCAGTGAAGACAGCCACTGCTGAACACCGTTTTTTGCGTCGTCATCGCTGTCAAAGCGCCTACCTCTAAAATCACGCTTCAAGTTCAAGAACAAACCCAAGTTTCATCACCGGTCACAATTTTGTTTAGGAATTCATTGCCCTCTTCACTGCATCGGGTACGAAATTTCAAAGGACTGCCAAGTCGCTTCGTTTCGTTTCGTGGACATCCGTAAGCATTTTCGGAACCCAACGGGAACACAATTTGCGATAATTTAAGCGATTTGTGACAATCTCATGCAAAACAGTTTTTGAAAATTGTGGAAACCCATCAAAAAGCATTCTTTTTGTGAACCGTCTGTTTTCACGAATTTTCTCATTCACTTTTGTAACCAAACCATCATTGACAACAGAAGGTCGCCTACCCCGTGCTTCGTCATGAACATTGGTGCGTCCATCATTAAATTGTCGAACCCACTTTCTAACCATTCCATCAGTCATTACATTTTCACCATAAATCTCTACAAGTTGACGATGAATTTCAGCTGGCTTAACTTTCTTTGCGTTCAAAAACCGTATTACAGAACGCACTTCACAGTCGGCGGGATCAGCAATCGTCTTAAGCATTTTGAACGCTCACTAACACATGTAAACACAACACAATCCGGCTGCAATGGCGTCAGTGGACAGACAATGAACCAGACACACGTGTGCACATGCGCGGAACTGTGACAGTAGCGCTGCGGTGGCGGTAGAACGAAACGGTACTTACTTTCCGGACACGCCTCGTATAACGGATAACATAATACTTGTATCTTCTAAACTATTGATGCTACAAAAACAAAGCAGCACTTTTTGTAGGAAATTTCATGCAGTTTAATTTTGTAATTGAGTGTTTTTTATAGAACCCACAGTTTTCGAGATATTTAAGAAAAACTGTAAACGCCCCTTTTAAACCCCCTGTACCCCCGCTCACCCACACCGGCGGGGACTTTTGGTATGTCGTTTAGGACGCTTTTTCTATTTTTCCTTCGTTGATGGTTCGAAAATGGACGGAAGAGTTGGTTGCGCATTTGTAGTATTTTATAATGAAACAGAACTAGGCTATAGAAAATTTAGACTTAATGAATGGAGCACAGTATTTATGGTCGAGGTGATAGAAATTCAACAGGCAGTTCATTATATCAGAGCAAATAATCTCGGAGAAGTAAGTGGCCGCGGTGGCCTAGTGGTAAGGTTTCGGCTTTGGGGGCCGGAGAGTTCCAGATTCGAAACCCGATTCCACTGAAGATCCGTCGTGTATTGGGCCTGTTGCATGTTATATCATACGTAAACGTCCTCCCGTTGGTGTGGGAGCTTGGAGAGGGGGTGAAGCGCCGGATGAACACTCCGTTTGTCCGTGCCCGGCACGGAGTAAAAAAAATCGAGGGGCGCAAAATTCCCAAAAGAAAATGAGAAAAAAAATTGCGACAGAGTTTCTGAATTAATTAGAAAATTTTCTGAAAAAATCTTTTTAAAGCTGGTCCAACTATTAGCTGGATTTGATTCTGTGATGAAGGAGCATGTAGAGGGCTTTAAACGAACGACATGAAATAACCACATACTTGAGTGAGTTCAAAATGAGGTCATTCACCTAATTGCACATATTAGAGGAAGTGAAAAAAATCAAAATATTACTCAATTTTATTAGATTGCAACTTGAGGAAATACGGGAGTTCGGTTGAAGCCGGCAACGGTGACGGTTGGTTTTCTCGAGTTCTTGTTTTGAATTTTGTTGGTTCGCTCGCCTGACTACCTCTTGCATCTTCAATTTTCCTCTTACAGTTTTTGAAGCAGACAGGTAAGATCTGCCCATTTTGTTTCCGCCGTTCCCTTGTTTTGGTTACGTAAGTTCGCAAACTTCTGTGCAATCTGAGCCATTCAATTTTAACTGTTTCTGATGTGTATGATGATTTCCCTTCCTTGAATTACGTTAAAGAACTTGGCAATATGGCTACTACATCTAATGCCAGATTTCTTATGAGCGGTAAACCCACAAATGAACTTGTTCTGCACCTTTGTCAAAAACAGTTCGAAACAATCAATATAGTTATTGCTAATAAGGACAGTTCAGCAAAAATGCCTCGTTCGAACACTTTTCAACTCCATTCATATATCAAACAAGTGGTTACTGAGCACTCAAATATCACTAACATGAAATATACTCGTCAAGGCAAACTCCTCTTCTCTACCTCGGACCCGGTATGTGCGGCACAGTTGAGACTCTGCTTCAAAACTTCTTCAAAATGATGAGCCAAACTGAAACAAATACCAAATCGCCTTATAGAAAAAAAAAAGTGCAGTGAAAAACTTTGTGAACGCTTCCAAGTACACCCATGCATTTAGATGCAGAAGGGCGCCATAATTAGTTTGGAACTTTTTGACTTTTTTCTCACAAGTCTGTGGGTTTTTTTTCGTTTCTTTGACGTTGTCGTTGCAAGTCGCTTCTCCCTTTTTTCCCCTCTCCCCTTATTCTCTTGATTTTTACAGTTGCATTTCCTCTGTTTTATGACGTTTGTTATGGAACTGTAGAGGTCCACGGAACAAGAGAATTTAGCTTCAACTTCCTCCTTTTTCTACCTCTCAATTTTGGATTTTCCAAGAAACATTTTTTAACCTAGATGATCATCTTCGTAATTCAAATATGAACCTTTTTTAACTCTCATAGACAAAATCGATCAGGAGGAGGTCTTCTTATCGGCATTCCTAAGACTGCCGCTGGTAGAATTATACCAACTTTGTTTTCTGAAGATACTAACCTTGAAATTCTTGCTACTGAAATCCACTTTAATAAACACAAATTGATTATTGTTAATTAATATGCTCGTCAAGGTTTTGATATACAGCAAGCAAAACCTTTTCTCGATTCATTTTCGACTCTACACCTCTTAGCAACAACTTTGTTGATTGGCTCCAAAATTCTAATTTTGTTATGCTTAACACATCCAACCCAACTTATACTTCGTACACGGGAACTAAATCTCTACTAGATCTTACTCTGTGCTCAACCTCAATTTATCACCAGATCGATTGTTTCGTTTCTGATTCCACTTTTGAAAGTGACCATAACCCGGTGGACACAACCCGGTCACTCTTGCGACAAACCTCGAAAACCATTAAAACGATTGATTGGAACTCCATCATGAAAAACTCTTCAAAAATTTTGTCTTCCTCAAACTCCGATCTTCATACTGTGATGAGCAAAGTCTCTGAGATGATTAAACAAGATACAAAACACACTGCCTTGCCAGGTAACAACTATCCTCCCTGGTGGAACATTTCTTGCCATAATTTTCAAACGTTGAAAAAAAATTAGAACCAGAGCTTTACAAAACGTCTCAACTTCGGATTGGATTAAGCATAAAAAATTTGCAGCAAAACTCCGGTTTCACATAAAAAGGCTAAGCAATAATTATTGGGATAAAATGTGCAATATTACCCCGCATGTTTTATTAAATGATAAAAAGCATCTACAATCATTCAAATCAAGAAGTAAATGTTTCAAACCTCATCCTACATAACAATCATTATGTTTCGAATCCCCAGTACCAGAGCAACCTTTTTCTTGATTTTTTTCTCTAATAGTACTACCCACGAACCTATTACTTTGGATTTTAACGGCGATAAGAACATTTATCTGAATATCCCAATCCAACTCCAAGAAGTGCGAAAGCGATCCAGAAAACTAGAAATACTTCTCCATGCGAAATGGTTAAAAAAATTAAGCATCGTACATCTTTTGAAGTTAACCGATTTTTTCCAAGAAATGCTTTCGTAAACCAATATCCCAGAGCAATGGAAACATTCAGTTATTGTTCCGGTCAAAACCAAATGAAGATAAATCCAAAATTAACTCATACAGGCCCATCGCTCTCGCTTCTGTCTGTTCAAAAATATTTGAAAGGATTTTGGTGCAACGCATAACACATCATCTGATCATCAATAAAAAAATTCCCTCCTACATTTATGGTTTCTTACCCCTCCGAGATAATCAACTTGCAATCTATGGTATTCATACCGCTATAACGGAAGCTCATCATCAAAAAATTATTTTATCGGAATCAATTTAGATATCAAAAGTGCGTACGACTCGGTGTACATTGATGGCTGTGTTATGGTCTATTCTCGTACCCCGGTTGGGTTGGGAGCGTTTCGCCTTTCGACCGCGGGATGTTAATGGCTTTTTCTCGACCGAAAGAAGGGGTCTGATTCTCGTACCTCGGTCGTTTCGAACATCTCGCTTAACGCTAGGAAGCGACGTATTTCTGCTGCGCGCGCAAATCAAGCGATTGTCTGCGATATTTTTGTTTATGGTTTCAGATTCAGTTCGAGTTTTGAATCGCCAAAGGAACTATGGAGAAGCGTACATTTGCTTCCCAATTCGAAATTATGTTGGATTATTTTGAAAAATATCCACAAATTGTAAGCGGGAAAGTTGATCGCATCTTTTCAAAAGACACCCAAGGGTAAAGAGGTGGGAAGATTTAACTTCTGCTCTTAGAAGATCCATTATAATGCATCTTTCTTGCTTTCCCAAGTCCATCCCCCCGGCGCGGCTTACAAATTATTTATCTTTTACAAAATATACATTTATAATAATATTATACATTTATAGAACATAAATTGCAGTCTTTTTTTCAATATTTTGATGTAATTTTACCAGTTTTCTAGAGAGAGGAATAGTAATAAACTTTTTTCCATGCCAATTATTTTAACATGAAAAAAATCTTATAAATTAATATTACAAACCATTTGTTTATTTTTCCAATTACAAAAGAAAATAAAACATGAAAAAAAGTTATTAAATTCAGTAAGTTTTCACAACATTAAAAAAATTACATCTTTATCAAAGAACAAGAAAAATTCTTTTATTGTCAGATTTTGCAATTACTTTGTAAATATTTGACAAATTTCTTTCAATTAAAACCCAAATAAAAAAAACTGTAATGATATATACGGAATGAGGAAAGTCATTCCACACTCAATGTTAAAAAGAAATGTTAAAATGCTACCCTAATTTAATTTAATAAGAAAATATTAAGTAATTAAATCTTTAAATGTAATTGATCTTAGCTAATTATCAAATATCATTATTGATTATCTTGATGGAGTAGTAAAAGATTTAACTACTTTTAAAGATTTAATTACTTTAGATTGTCGTATTAATTAAATTGTCGTATTATTAGATTAAATTATTTAAATTCGATAAAAGATTTAACTACGTTTTAAAAAATCTAAAGTAATTGATAAATTCTTCTTCAGATTGGTCAAATGGGTTACATTTATCCCGATAACCCTTTCAAAACACAATTAACGTCTTAGCAGCCTCCATTTTAAACGAAAATTTGATAAGTTCTGATATCGAAACAACACTTCTCGCTAGCGAATAGCGTTTACACCAGGTACAGAGCTGGCGAGAAATCGGAGTCCTTTTTACGACCGAGCGAGATCCCAACCGGTTGGAAAAACGGGTACGAGAATCGCACTTGTCGTTAACGGGCGGAAAAAGTGACGTCTTCCAACCCAACCGAGGGTACCAGAATAGACCCGTTAGAAACATCAACCCTCGTGCCTTTTTTATACCATGTGGTAGCCACTCCCTTAACCTGGTGGTAAATGATATAACCAAATCATCATTAGAAGGAGCCAACTTCTTCCAAAAATTGTATGTACTTATTTTTTTTCTTCATCGATTTTAAGATGGGACATTTTTTTGAAACACGTTGAACAACTAACCTTAAAACCTTTCAGCAACACCAGGTGGGAAAGTCGAATTGATGCTATAAAGTCGCCGTGGTATCAAATCGGTCAAATATATGATGCATTGCCTGGCATTTACGAGAACAAAGATATAGAGAGCAGAATAAGAGATGAAGCATATGGGCTACGCGCTCAAATATAACAATTCAAGTTTCTTCGTTCTTTCGCGATATGGCATGAGGTATTAAATCATGTCGATATCATTAGTAAACTCATGCAGGAGAGAAATTACGATATTGCATAGGCAATAAAACTTTTGGAAAGTTCCAATCTTTTTTTAAAGGAATTTTAGGAAGTTGAGATCCAGACAATCACGTTAACCCTTTAACATACAATGACGACTCTGACACGCGCATCGAATTACAGAAGTTTTGCTATTGAAATCCGCATTTAAATCAAAGTAACAATTAATTTTAAATACAAAAATCACCTGGACACGCTTAAATGCCTCAAGTATCCTTTACCATCTTAAATAGATTGAAATAATAATAAATATCCCAAACGGGTGGTGGCATCTTATTAGGAGGTTAAATATCGTATGCCAATGGGTTAATACCACCCTTGTCGGTGATGGCGAAATGGCATCCGAAATGCAGAAAAAAAAATTTTGAATCAATTCCTTGACATCGAGTTCGTCAGCGAAAAAGACAATTTGATCATGAAAATCAGGATGAGCCCATAATCTATGCGTAAGAAAAATACAATACTTATGGCATTAAGTGCCGTGGAAGAAGCCAGGGAGGCAAGTAATAATATAAAAAGATATAAAAGAATGCAAGGGAAAAATAACCTTGACTTGGATTAGAACACACATGGGGAACTTTGAGAATGAACGTGCTGATCAGCTAGCCAAGGAGGCAACATTGATTTCAGATGAAAAAATTAGTTTTGTTCTCTCTAGAAACGAGATAAGAAATGAAGAAAATAAAATTATAAAGGAACTGAGACAAAATTGTTGGAGTGAATCAAATAAGGCACGATGGGCCAAAAACCGAATAGATCAAGTTAAATGCAATTTCTACATAAATCAAAGATTGACGGCGCATAGAGTTTTTAGAGAACATCGGGCTAGATTCTTCGAAAACACGTCGCTATGTTTACGGGGCCAAGAAACGGGATTTATGCTGCACGTAATTAAAGAGTGCCAAATTTGGACCTCATACAGAAGCAACTGGCCTAGTGGGTTGCAATCAGTGAGTTTAAAAGACTTGATAAATAATGCCGATATTCTTGTCTCATTGCGAGGACTTCTTCACGAACTGTTTATTAAAGAATTAGTCTTATTGTCGTTCAGTGAAACTGTCGATTCCCGTCTTTGAAAATTGTAAAACAAGTATTGTTCAATCTGAAGTAAGATGTGGCACATTTTTCACGCACGGCCCAGGCCAGGGTGAGGTAATATTTGGTATGTATTGAAATTCGTTTGCGGATCCATGTGATCTAAATTATTATTATTATTATTTGCAGTTGGCTGCCTCATTCGCAAGTCAAGAACCTTACAGACTTTGTATTGGAGTATTTAGATTGTGCTGAAAGAAGTCTGAAGGGTATTTTGTTTTCACCATATTGTTTAAAATTACTTTTAAATTTAAATTCTCAATTTTTTTTTATTTCAAGATTCTGAAATCTCACAAGGTCACCCGCACTTAAATATTTTTGTATTTCAGTTTGCAGTAATTTTTATTACTTAAAAACTGCATATACAGAGATTAAATGAAAATCTATAAAAAAATATACGGTTTAGGAAATTGGGGAGAAAAAGGTTCCCCCAAAACTTACATTGCCTAAGGGCCTCTACACGGCTTTATCGGCCCTGTGTCTTCTCTAGGTGTTTGTTTAAGGCTGAGTTCCTACGCCTGTCTTTCCACTAGTTCCGTCCGCGGTTCGCGCGCTTCCCCATCATTCGGAACAGGAAGAATCGGCGTGGCTAGTTGGCTTGCAAGTGCATCTGTTGTTTCCCGTTTTATGGCGGTAAATAACTCGCAAGTCAAAGGAGGTAGGCGTGGCCAGACGGTGTCAGTGCATCCGTTCACTCGAGCGCTGCCGAGAGATTTGCCAAAAAACGCGCCGTCGAAATGGAGCGACTGGTCAGAATTCCACAGACCACAAGTACGAACCTCGAGCGACTCGAGGTTTGCCAAACCACACGCCGTGGGAACAAGGCTTATGGTATCAAACCGCGTTCCTACGGCATGTCTTTCGTCGAATTTTGTTCGCGTTTCGCTTTATAACCCGTCGTGGGAACAGAAAGAATCGTTGTTGCTCGGGGGATTGTGGGATGATTCGTAATATCCCATTGGTAGTCGGTAAATCATCGGGCATCAAAGGTTTCTGAATCGATGGATGACAAACCTCAGTATGACTGCTGAGAGACTCGCCAAGTCACTCTCCATGGGAATGGCGCTACTGGTCGGAATTCCACCGACCACAGTCCACAAGTACGAACTTCGATCAATTCGAGGTTTACAAAGTCACACGCCATGGAAACAAGGCTTTACCGAGTTCTTCTTGTGTATTGTGAATCTTAGGAGCCAATTCACTGTCGCGTGATACATGTCAAATGCGCCAAGCCAATTTTATTTTGAATTATATTGCGCATATTGCTGGAGGGAAGATTATGTAACGCCATAGCACAGCGTAAGACATTGTGGAGTTAGATGTTAAAAGACATGCGCAGTCGTGACTGTGACGTCATATGAATTGACTCTGTTATAGTACTGTAGTTGATTTTGATTTTTCTGGACAGATACTGTTAACCACAATAACGTTTCGCAAAATTTGAAAATTAACTATCATTTAAAATAACTAATGCTTAAATAATGTTATTAAAACTGAGACAATGTTCTTAATTGAAATAAATTAAAAAACTTATTTTATAAATGCGAAATAGGGAGTTTCAAGACCAGCTGCTTCGAAATAACGAAATTTAAACGAAATAAATTGACAACTCTGCTGTGTCACGACGAGGATATCCCTTTCGGTGAAATGAGAATACTTGGAGAATAAATCTGAGAACGACTGCCTTTCAGAGCGGCAACAAAAACAGCGAGGAAATCCGTTCTTTTTCCCGCTGGAATATTCCTCTTCGTTGACTCATCCAATCAGAAGTATTCACGTTCTCTAGTGATGTGATACCTTTATTGCCGCTAACTACGCAGACATTAACATATTTGTAGTTGGTGAACTTAATAGCATCGCTTCAACAGGCTTACCTTCTAGTCCCCCCTTTTTAATACTTTTATTTAACTTTTTCATGTTTGGAAAGATGGAATTTTGGAATCATTTTTTTTATTTACTTCCTTATACGATAGAATGTTGGAATTTTGTACACTTGTGTATTCTTGATGGCAATCCACCATTTTAATATTCACAGAAATTAATTATCAGTTAATCAATTAACTTGATTGAATTTTAATTTCGTACGAGCATGCCACCTGATAGCGAATTTCAGAAACAATTTATTTCAAGAGTAGGAAAGTGTAACGAATATAAACTATCTAGAAAAAAAGGAATTATAAACTAAAGACTAAAAGGTAGAAAATAATTAAAAAAAAAATCTACATTTAGTACATTAATAAAAGTGCATTTTTGAAAAAAACATTTTTTTATTAAATTTTTTTTCAATTGTTTATATTTCCATTCAGTACTTTTATGTTTGTTCTCGGATTCCGAAACCCTCCGCGCTTTTACTCATGCGCCAGGCGGAGTTATTTCACCAGAATAGGGGTGAAGTGAAAAATGGAGGTGGAGATTAGCTTGACTTAACGAAGAACTATGGAAATGCGCTCATCTTACTCACTGACTGTCACCCCTTTCCGGAATAAAATCGTCCCAAAGTGCTAGTCTCAGGACTTTGAAACGATCAGTACCAGGATTATTGCACAGTTTTCTACTTTCTCGTATATGAAATGCACAAAGAGGAAATATTGCAATCGGCAAAGAATTCGATTTCGAGATTTTAATGAATCTCCCAGTTTTAGACCTCCATGAATTTAACACTAAATTCGAATTCTTTCGGTTTATCTGTGAAAGCAATAAACTGATAGAAAAACATAAAGAGCTAGACGGATGAAATTTGGAATACCATCTTTAAAGTAAAATTGTAGAGTTCTGTCAAATTTCGGACGAAAGCCGTCAACTGGAAGTCTGTCCGTCCATGAACGGTAACTCAAAAGCACAAAGAACTAGACAAATTAAATTTTATTACTATTACGCATATGAGTTTATTACTAGAGTTGTAGAGCTCTATAAATTTCCAATCAAATCCGTCAACGAGTTGATTGAATGTTGATCTCTTTTTTCTTACGTACGTGAACGCGATAACCGAAAAGCCCCACAAGCTAGACGAGTGAATTTTAGTACATAACCTTAGCATCAAAATGGCTCTGCATGAAATCCCAAACAAGCTGGGTAAATGAAATTTAGTATGCGGTCTTGACAGTGAAATTTCAGATCGGATTTTCAAATTTATTTATTTAAAGAAAGCACACTGCAGAGGTAACTAACTCCATTTGCAGTGCGCAATGAACAACAAACACACAAAGAACACCATAAATAAAGAGTGAGTCTTAAAGGTACTGAAAAACGCATTAGAAAAAAAAAAGTTGAATGCAGAGAATGCAAAAGGCACAAAACCATAATAATTATAAAAATGCACACGCATAAATGATTTAAAACGAAAACACGCAATCACAAGAGAGTTAAAAGACACACTCGGATTCGAAAAGTCGATGTATCAGTCAAATCAGCTGGTTAATGGTAAAATGCATACTCGACTCCCTTCACTATACTACGGAACTCAACAAAAAATGCTCCACACAGGATGTTTTGCATCGCTGCGATTTCTTTACGATATTGTACGGTATTTAGAATATCGTACAATAGCTTTGTTCTAATAAAGGCGTTTTGCAGGTATGCGAAAAAGTCAAGGCGAGAACACTCCTGTTGATTGCAGAACCATCGACACCTAATAATGCAACGTCATGTTGGCATATAATAATATTTATTTGTTTACAGTTTCATAGTGAAAAACAGGGATTAAATTAAAATAAAAATAGAAACGATATGATTTTTTTAAATGACAAAAAAGATTAAATGACAAGTTAAAAATATCTCTTCCTCAACGTTTTGTAACGATAAAATTTATCGTTAATTTTTTTTCAAAAACAATACTGTTACTTGTTATCTGATATTCAAGCTTGATTTACCAGTCTTGATTAAATAATTCATTTTCTGGTAAACAAAGATTCTTGGCTCAAATTTGCTATTCACAAAAATTAAATCTGGAATTTTTCACTGGTGAAAACCACGATGAGAAAATTATACCAATGAAAAAGAATGGATTCTTAATTTTTAAGAACTCAACATTCTAAATTTCTGTAAAAATTTTAAATAAAAACTTGCGATGGCTGCCTTTCTCTTAAGGAAAGAAAATGTATTTTCCGTCAGGTAAATTTTTTAATACCTCAAAATGAATTGATATAATTTATATTATTAAACAATAATTTGCAGTGTAACGCTATAAAAGTAATTTATTGTTCAGAGTTTATGGTATATTTTAGATTAAAATTTTATTATGTTTTTCAAAAAATTATAGCCATTCTTAAACTTATAATAGAATGATTAGTATTACAGCTACTAGATAAAACAACCATCTTGCACAGCTTTTTAAAATTTTACTATTTGATCGATAGTTTACTATTTAGATTTATAAGGAGAAGAGCGAGAAGTATGAATTATTGAGTTAAATAAATGTGTGTAAAATCATATATCGAGCGTATGCAATATTTTTCAGAAGAACGCATGAAGATGTTTTTCAAAATCAAGAATTTTTAAAACTCGAATGACAGTACTAGATGGCAGCACGATGCCAAAACTATGTTCTGTACGAATTAAACCTTAATTTAAAACGAAAATCATTTTCGCCAAATAAATAATAATTATATCAGCATGGTGAAGTTTATCATTTTTTATTTTTCTCGCTGCATTTCTGAAAATGCCGTTTAGACCAAATACTAAGTAACGTAGTGTTTAATAGAATTTCATTTTTCAATCTGCCTTCTAGATGGCAGTACATGGGGCAAAAATTTCTACAGTTAAATTCTCTTACAAAACGAAATTAATTAGGTTGAAACAATTATTACAACGCATTTTAACGTCATCGACCCTCGAATCTTCGATTACAAATTTTAAATTTCTCAAAGAACTACAAATGTGGATATTGTTTGCCGTTTCTACCTTAAATCCTTCAGAAGATGATGAGATTTTGGACAAAATCAAATAATAGATAGTCATCCTTTACCGTTGTGAGCTGTAATTAAACATTCTTTTATAGTGATTAACGGTGATAATAGGTTAATTACGGTAATATGCTACTTACTAGTGTTACGTTAGATGAATGACAGTCAAACAACAGTTATCTAAGAGTACTGATACTGATACAGTTGTATCGCATATTTTCTGACTGATATTTTCGCAGTATTTTTATAACGAAGACGGCATCGGGTCAGGCAAACCATTCTCCAAACTTCCACTCTACTTTACCATGGCGGACTAGAGGTGGAATCTCGGCTTTGATAGGTGAAAAGATCGTGGGTTCGAATCCGGATTCCATCGAAGAGCCACCGTGAATGGGGATCTGTGCATCAAATATTTCATCCTGGATGAAATGTTCTTAATCTGATGTGGCGCGGAGGTTTGGAGAGAGGGATACCTGGAATGAAACACGGAATTTATGTGGAGATGTTAAATATGGGAACAAAAGAGGATTATATTTGTAATAGGTAATGATAGAGGATTATAAAGGCTTCCCTATTGGCACGACATTTTTACGTTGTCATTCGATATTCTTAATGTTGCACAATATGCTTTTATGCCATTAGGGTTCTAGAGTTGGAAAAGAGCAATACTCATTACGCAGTTAATATAAATAAAGGCATCAGTTTGTTCATTTTAAAGCGATTGAGTGTCTATTGCTCTTCGCAGTACTCATACATTCTCCGCAGAATTGCCATTTATTATTCACCTTACAATGATCCCAAACACGCAGCATTTTTCTCAAGTGATTGCTTGCGGTCCCAGTGATTTCAATCGCATCCGTAATCATTCAATTTGAGTCCGACAGAGCATGTGTGGGACAAAACAGCCTGCCAGCGGAGAGCAGAAATATTGCGAATTAATGTCTAAGAAGCGTCGAATAAAATTACTTCAAATTTACCAAAAGTACTGGTATCAACCCCGTCTGTCTGAATGTCTCCAACCTACAGTGACCTCATCTACTACGAAACTGAGAATTATGGCACCAGCTGGCTCTTCTAAAATAATTTGAATTTATTACATTTCCGAAACACAAACATACGCGCATGAAGAAACAGTTACATTAATTTCCAACCATTGACATTTTTTAATTTTGAATTCGGTGCTGAGGAAACTCCTTTGCGTCACCGCTTTGTCTCTGACTGACTTTCGCGCCAAGTGGAGCTCTGTTTCTAGTGCGCATTTGAAACAGAATCAAAACTTATGGACGAGTTTCCTGGTTTGTTTATTTTGGACTAGCCGCCTTCGGCAACCAGCTGGTTCGCTCATATTAAAACTTATAACTTAAAATTATTCAGTTGTATCAATGAATGCACATATGTAGGATGTTTCAAATATGAATTGTTATTGTTGTATTTAATGTTAATATTTTTTTAATTAAAGCTATTTATCAGAAGAAATAATTTACGCTTTAAATTTTTAAACGTAATAAACTGTAGAAAAACAATTGAAAACTCAAACAAATGAATATCGTATATCAAGTAAACTGTCACGAAAAAAAAATTATATTTATAGTTGATTTTTTTAGATGAAACAATTGTTCCAAAATTAAAAATGAGATAAAAATGCATCCAAAATGAAATAGTACAAAAAGATTATCTTCAGTTGTATAAATTCAAAGTTCTAAGTTTCCAGTTCGTAAATGAAAATTAAAGTTACGAGAACAGTAAATGAATGAAGTTATTAGCCGCTACTTCTCAAATATTTATTTGAAATTGTTGCTACAATTTGAAACACACTTTAATTTTAACAAAAATGATATAAGAATAAAAAAGAATTTTTTTGAAATAAAAAATGTAATAAACTCTATAATTCGAGCCAATATTAGACAGATTTAAAGCATTATCAATCATATGCCATATTCATTTGTAATTTGATATTTCATTATCCGATTGTGGTATTTTAATTGAGTTTGTTGAAGCATTGGTAAAGCACGCATAGTTTGAAACAGGAATAAAAGTTTGATAAAATTCCGCAAAAAAAGTGGCATAGCATTAAGTTTAATATCACAGAAAAGGTCACTTTCTACATTTCAAAATGGATTTGAAGTGGTTTGCACGTAAAATGGGTTTAAAATGTTTGAAAATTGTAAAATGTAAGCATTTAAAATTTAGAGGGGGGGGGGGGTTTTTTCGCGGTATAGAACTGCGAATCTCGCTAAAGCCAATGCAGTGCCGGGAGGCAAAGTGCTTCCACGTCATCCCGAAGAAGGGGAAAAGGGGAGCAACCTTTGTTCTGCATTCTCCAAGAGGGAACAACGTTTCCGTGACCTTGTTCGCGAGGGGTGTTGTCCATTCTGTGACCATCAACGATTTGCGAGCATTAGATGATGCTTTGAAAGAGATTTTAAAATTCGCCGAAATAATGTACAAATTTCAAACTAATAATATTCGAAAGATAAAAATACGCACTTTAAAATGGTATAAAAATAATTTTCGTCCGATAATTACTTCGGAAGTTATTCTTGAAAAAACGGCCTAAACCGACCAAAATTTGACAAATTCTTAAATAATTAAAATTTGAATAAAAAATTGAAAAAAATGGCTCCGAGGCTCCTCCCACCCTCCAAAGTATGCCTGTACCAAATTTGGTAGCTCTAGGTTCAACGGTCTGTTCTGTAGACAGACAGAACGCCGCCCCATGCCCCCGTGCAGACAGACATCTTTATTATTAGTAGAGATTCATAGACCGTTTTCCGGTAACCTTCCGATTTAAGCAATCGCCAAATCTATTTGGCAACTGTATCAATAGCCCAGTAGTTGGGTAGTTGAATTCGGAATTAATTAGGGGAAAGCTGGAAATTGTTTTAATCCCTTCTGTTTAGGTCTGGAATGAACATATTAAGTTTTCTCCCTCCGTCTAGGTGAGCGTTAGCAGCTGCGTGCAGATTTGTAGGCAGAAAATAGGATTTTTTTCAATAATCGAGCAATATCTCAAAAACAACTCATGCTGTCTAAAACATTGTAATACAAAAGTTGTACAGCTTAAAATTCTGAATAAAATGAGTACCAAAACTTACTGTATTCAAACAAAATTAAGCTCACAACTTCGCTTCAAAATACTGCCTAAATCGCTAATCAAGCGCTTGAAGCGAGAACGGGCCAAGTTATAGGTTCACCCTACCTCTAATTATTATATATACATTTTAAATTTGTTCATGATGCTTTTATAATTATTTCATATCTTTATTTAGTTTATTTTGTAAGAAAAAACACTTTTATTATGATTTAACAAAGCAAAACATCACACGAAAATTTCGACCATGACTGAGAGCGTGATGAAAAACAACGACTTTCAGTTTAATACTTATTATTTAATTACGCATAATTGAAGTGATATTAAATAAATAAAGTTTTAGATCTATTTCAATTTTTTAGATGTTTAAGGTTAGTCATAATCATTAATGTCGGTTTGCTTACTGTCATTTTCCTCCACTTGCAACTTTTGATATTCTTCCTCCAATTCAACTTCTGAAATTAGCTCCCCTATCCTGATATCGATTTCAGCCTCTTGGTTATCTGAGTTTGTAATGATGTTATCTTCAAGAGAATTGGCACACCCTTGTCCTTTGTAGTGATAGCGAATTGTAGAACATTTAATGCCAGATTTCCTACAGGTGCAAGCCAAATTACGCCCTTTTGCGCACTTGCAATGATGTCACAGAGAGAAGGGCCGGAGGAGCTGTTTCCTTGTGGGTGGTGACTGAGAATAATCCATGTTTGGTTTCTTTCAACACCAGTCTAAGGGCCTTTTTGCAAATCCACTCCAAAGTGGAGCCTGTAGGCATGCACGGAGAGAGTGTTCACGTGCATCTGCTGTAGTGGGAGGGAGAAACACTAAATTGAAATTATTTTTACTAGTGATTTTTGAAAAAGTTTAAATATCAGAGAATCCCTTGTTTCTTCACTTTTTTTTCTCCCATACAGGGCTATCAAAACTTTCTCTCCTGCTTCATCTATGCCATCCGGGCATGAATTTTCATCACGGCAAATGTTCACAACTTGTTGCAGTTCAGAACATTGATAAATTTCTTCTCTCCCTGCCTGAAAAGAGCAGATATGGTGTCGTAACCACTGAACGCTTGAAGAAACAAAATATTGTCCCTTATTTGTGGAGCAATGTTCAGGGTTGCTGCACAATATAAAGCATCTTCTGCTTTACCTCTCCCAGGCTTTAAGAAGAAAATGTTTTCGGAATTAGTAGATGCTGCCGTTATAACCAAGAGGTCGATATCACCAACAACCACAACAAATTTTAACCTTTTCTCTATTTTTAAAGCACTTTTAATTATTAGGTAATCATCGTCTTCCTCAGCTTGATTCACAACAAAACCTTCTTTTTGAAACTTAATACATAACCTTAACACATAGCCTTTGCTTGTTCTTATAATTTGATAAAAAAATTCTCGTGGAAACACAGTGGCTGACATCTATTAATCAACCATAACATAACCATATATGTCTTTCTTTTTTCGTCTGATACGTTCTACCGATTTTGTACTTTTCATTGCAATTTCAGGGTAATCATCGAAAACTATTGTGGCCCCTTCATTGAAGTGCTTTTGGGCGTAGTCAACATATTTCATCAGGATGAAAGAAAATTATTCCTCTGCCTGCCACAACACACGATGTAACAGAAATTCACCATTAACCACATAACATGCTGAAGTGGAATGCACATCAGTCTCAGTAGAAAATAAATCATAAAATACTGACTTGCGGGTCTTGCCCAGACGTCCTTCATCAAAGAGTGACAATGGAAAATGAGCCAGCTCAAATTCAAAATAACTCTGCATCAGACTTTTTAGGAGAGAGATTCTTCTGGATATTGTGTCTGGATTAACAGGAATTAATTCATCATGAACTTTCTCCTTGGAAGTGAAACAAACGAATAGGCGTTATTCGGTTTTTCCGTTTAAATGTAACAACGGCAAAATTATTACCAACAGTTTTGAATACTGTTAACTATAATTTTAATACTCCTATATACTACTAATTTTAATACTCCAATTTCATAAGCATTGTGGCAATTTATACTTTCATCTGCCACAATACCACTTGCTATAGATATGAAGTGTTCAGAAAACAAAATTCCTTTCATTGATTTGCGAAGGATCCTGATGTTCGTATACTTTGGAATTATAGATGAAAAAGAAAATATCTCTTTAATCTCTCTCTTAAGATCTTAAAGATGTCTTCAACATTCCATATTTCAATTCCTTCGGGTGTGACTCTTTAATAACGTTCCTACAAAAAGTCAGGCTTGGAAAAAGTTTTTCTGTTGCTAAAAGAGCTCTGAAACATGATACTTATTCCGTTACGTATCATTGGGACTAAGCGGTGTGCTCTCAAAGCGACGTCATCAACGCATCCTCTCTCTGTGTTTGTATTTTAACTATCGATGGATGATGAACACGTGTTTCCCAAATGCCCAGATGGCTAAATATTCACTAATCAGCTACAACAATAACAATGTCCCTTGTACAATGCAACTTGCTCATTTAAAAGAGAACTGGGAACTTTTATTCCTTCAGGGTCTTTCTTTAAAGTTAGTTGTATATTACTCTTCTCCGTTCGTGGCAATTTCGTTTATGGTACTTTTTTTATTGAAATATTTTGTTTTTATTTCAAGCGCAGTTTATAATTTTGGAAGATTTTCTTTTGCAAAATAGCCGGTAATTTAATTTAAATGCCGTGCAGTATCTTTGAGTTATTTCGAAGAACTTCCCTCGGATGAGAAATCCGTTGCTTCTAATTAATAAACACGCTTTCAACCATTGCTGAAGCTTTCGTGTGATGTTTCCCTTTGTTAAATCTTAATAACAGTGGGTTTTTCCTTCAAAATATACTGAGTGAGTGAGTTTTGGTTTTATGGCGCTCAAAATATACTGAAGAAAACCTTTAAATGATTATAAAAGAATCATGAACTAATTTAAAATGTATATATAATAATTGGAGGTAGGGTGAATCTATAACTTGGTCCGTTCTCGCTTCAAGCGCTTAATTAGCGATTTAGGCAGTATTTTGAAGCGGAGTTGTGAGCTTAAGTTTATTTGAATATAGTAAGTGTTGGTACTCATTTTATTCAGAATTTTAAGCTGTACATCTTTTGTATTACAATGTTTTAGACAGCATGAGTTGTTTTTGAGATATTGCTCGATTATTCAAAAAAGTCCTATTTTCTGCCTACAAATATGCACGCAGCTGCTAACGTTCACCTAGACGGAGGGGGAAAACTTAGTATGTTCAATCCAGACCTAAGCAGAAGGGATTAAAACAATTTCCAGCCTTCCCCTAATTAATTCCGAATTCGGCCTTTTTTTACGACCCAACCACTGGGCTACAAACCCAAGTTCGAATCCTTTCTTTCTATAATAAACAAAACGTTGAATTACATGTTCTTTGAGTTTGTGTAATCCTTTCTTTTTAAATCGGTTGAAAAAAGCTCATAAAGCATTAAAATTCGAAATGGAACTATTGTAATTAGCTAAATCGGTTGGTTTAGAATTTAACCTCCATTGATTATCCAAATCGTTTGGTTACAAATTTAACCGCCAAAGAAATCTTGGAACGATAGAGAATAATTTTGGCAACCTTTCCACTATAGTCCAGTAAAATGATATATTTTGGTATGCAAAAGGTCGGGTATTTTTGATTTTTGGATATGTTGTTAGTGTTGGGCGCCTACCGTGAAATCCAAGTTTTCAACCTCGTTAAGCTCCACTTTGAACAAAACATCAAAATTTTTTACCCTTTCACAGTTTTTTCACAATATTTCCAGAACGGTTGGTTTTACAAAATATATTATGTCCTCAAATTTAAAGTAGAGTAAATTTGTCACAGTTTGAGCCCAAAACCAGCTCTGTAACTTAAATAGTGACCGAGACACAGGCTTTCAAAAAATCACGAATTTCTCAAAAATTTATGAAAATTGTGATTTTTCGTCAATTTTTGTTGAATATGTCCTAAACTAATCTAGGGTTTTTAGAGCAAACGTCACATGGATCAGTTTTAAAGGCGAGTAAATTTGCTATAAATAAAACACTATAGGATGTTTCTACGACTTATATTTCAAGATATGCAGTTGTTGAACGAAAGGGTTTAGAAATTTTCGACATCATAAAACAATTAAATAGTCTCAAAAATATGTACTAAGTTTTTATAACAAAAGTTAAAACTTGGGCAGTAGTTGTTAGACATAAACCATATAATATATGTTATTTAAAGTTTTTGCCTTTTTGACGGGCCAGGACGGAAATCTTCAAGTTCTGTCTTCTGCTCCTTGTCCTCTTCATCCAGCTGAAGATGTAAATCTTCTATATCTTCGTATATAAAGTTATTTACTGATTATGGCGTGTCGTCTTCATCTTCAATGCTGTCCTCAGGAAGATTGATGTCTGACACGTTTTCACAAGCTTCTCCCAGAGAACAAGTGCACAGGGAAGAACATATAAGAAGTAAGTGTAACGTCTTTATCTTTACGCTTGAATTTAACGTTTACGAAGTTACCACCAACAATTCTGGATATTCCCTCGCAACCAAGTTCGTGACACAAGTGGCAATTAACATCCGCCGTTCTTACTACACCACTGCTTATTGACATCAGCACATCATTTATGGGGAATGGTGTGTGTTGAGCAAACCACTGCATAAGCGTTTCAGCATCTTCATTGTCTCGAGCAACGCGAGAAGGGCGCATATCCACATGCTGCTCACTAGTCACTGAAGTAATATTACATTACTTCCCATAGCGTGAAATGTCTGCAAGCCGTCAAGTGTATTTACGTTGAAATCGGCGTTGTCAAAAATGAATTGAAGAAAAGTACCTACCCTCATTCACCACTATTTGATCCTGTCGTACAATTGTTGATAGTTCAAGTATGGAGGTTTCACCATAACTCGATGCAAACCCAAGGGCTGACAACAGTTCTACCAACTGTTTAGAACGAAACTTCTTATACACATACACGCTGACGGCATTCAGTAGAGATGATATGAAAGAACATAGCAGAACTGCACCAGAGATGTGCATTTCTTTCTCCATTTGTCTACAGACGAAAGCTTGTTTTTCAGAATAATGGTTTGAGAGAAAACGAGCAGAGAATCGGGGACTCCACGTTGACCAAAAAAATGGCAGGCGGTGTGTTCTGTTCTTGTATATCTGAGAGCGAATGTCACCCAGTATGATATCAGCGGCAGCCTTCACCACACGTAGCCTTTCTTCCTGTGGATCTGATTTTTTGTTATCATACCACGACTTTGTGAGAATCGTGTACCCCTAGTTTCTGAAACAGACTGTACATTTTTGGTTACATGTTTCAGCAATCACAATATCTTCACCGTATTTTTTGAAAAGTCGAGTCGTGACAGTTCGAATTTCAGGGTAAAATTTCCCCTGAATTTGATTCAGTAGTTCCTCCATGGAGAACTTGCACTCCTCATATTTTCCCTCTAGATAGGAATAAACATACTCCATCGCCTCGTCAACGTTTCTTGCTGGGCGATATCCCCTTTCAGCCCTTGTCTCAGAAGGAAGCCGACATAGTTCCCTTTGACAAAAGAGGTGGTATCTGGCATCCTTTGCAGCCAAGTCCTGGTCTTTGATACGAGTAATCACTTTTTCTTCCCAATCGTCACCTCGTGTTTCAGCTGCTTTCAAAAAGGAATCCCTCACAGAATCCAGCTCGACCTTGTGCATAATATTTCGTTGTCGCATCTCCTTTTTCGTCGGAGCTTTCAGGTATTGAATCAGTTATTTCTTCTGCACACAACACACAATGGGTTTTGAAGTCGAATTTCTCACTAGTAGATCGCAAGTTGCACAGTTGGTTTTCGTAAATCCGTATCTCCATGACGAATAGCTGCAGCTATCAGTTTAGGGTTATTGTATTTCTTTTGACATGCATTGTGAACAGGCACCACAGTTAAAGTTTTTAACAAACGTTCGTTTGCCTGAAGTGTTCGATTAGCACTAGATTTAATAAAAGTTCTTATCCCTCTTTCTTTCACAATTACCACTTCACATTCACTCAAACTGCTGTGGCATATAAAACACTCATTTATTACAGAAGTCGTAGACGCGGGAGTCGACATGATTACTTTCACAGCTCAAAAATGGATAGTACCGAGCAGTGGCGGAGGGGTCTGAAAATAATGGTTGCCAGGAGTTAGTGAGGGCTCACACATATCTATAATCGTAACATTAATTCATATATATATATATATATTAAATTATATATATTTAATTTTTTATATTTAATTTAATTTTTTATTATATATTTCCTTTTTCCGCGTTTTTAAAATAAATCCCTTTTAACACCATTTAGTTTTCTACGTTTAAAATAATGAAACTATGTTTAAAGTTATTTGATTTTAAATTCCGTAAGTTAAATATTATGTAAGAAACACGGACCTTGGGTACAGGGCTATTTTATTTATTTTCTTTAGAAATTTATTACTTATTATTTTTTACTTTTTTTTATTAGCTTACTATAGAGAAAGAGTTCTTTTTTCTCTCCCACATTTCCTGGGGGCCCAAATTGTCTTCTGTTTAAGGGGGCCCACTTGCCATCGGGCAAGCTGGCAACCTCGCCAGTCCGCCACTGGTACCGAGATAGATCTGACCGAACACGCAATTGACTGACGAATACAACCTACAGGTGCAAGGCTAGGATTGGGGGGGGGGCGCGGCTGCTCCCCTATGACCTTGAGGAACTCAATCACCTGCTTGCTTTTATTCCTCGTCTCCCAAGATAATTCTTTTTCTTGATGTTTTGCTGATACCAAGTGGCGCCCCGAGGACGAAAACTTGGATTTTACGGTATGCGCCCAACATTAACAACATATCCAAAAATCAAAACTACCCGACCTTTTGCACAGCAAACCCCTATTTTCTGACGGATTTACTGGACTACTAAATTAAGCTCTTATTTTAAGTAAACATTGAGCGCTACAACAATAGAAATATTAAATTTAATATTTTCAAAGTATTGTTAAGGCTCCACTTTAAACATTAATTAATATCCTCAAACAGAGTGTTGAAATTTTGAAGATTCCCATTGACTTAACATTATCACCGGACGCGGAAGTTACACGCGGAAGTCCTACTTACGTGCAAATGAACAAACCAGAAAATTCGTCCATAGCATTAATTTTATACATGTTATTTCTATTGAAAGCAATATGTTTCGGCTTCTACTTTCTGGAGTTATATTTTCAACTTCAGATTTAAAAAAATTCATTTTACTTTTATAGATATACTAGAAGATTTGTGCCCGCCAACAATATCTCAGATCTGATTGTCACGGATTTACTAACAAAAGTTGTGGAAGAAAATCTCATGCACATTGGCGGAGTGCTTAAGAAATGGAAAAATTATAATTTGTGATAAATTTTAGATGTAAATATATATGAACATTCAAAGTAAACAATACATGTATCAACTAAAAAACTTTATTATAAACAACATTCTTTGTGAAATATCTGTTGTCGTTTAACAATACTCTTTGTTGTGTGGGTTTTTTCATTTGAACTTTAACATGGATGGGATTCTGGCATAATGTAACGCAACATAAATCTGCCCATGTGAAAAAACAGGCTCATCCAAGTGAATTCATACTCGTTCAAAACTGGATTAAAAACAATTAGTAAAAAAACCTTAAAAATAATTATGCCTTGTTGAATTAACGGTCTTTCATCGACTCCAGAAATCCTCCAAATGATTCCCGAGGCGAGAATAAATGAATCAGCATAAACCGTAACGCACTCTCGTAGGTCAGAATGAAGAAGAAAGCTAACTGCTCTACTCGGCTAAAAAAAACCCACTGTCAAATAGCAATAACTTCAGTTGGATACTTTGAAGATCCTATAATTTAGCAAAAAGAATTAAGTTTCCCAACAGTCAGCGAAAAAAAAAAATACACAAAATAAACAAAAAAATGCTGAAAGATTATATTTGGAATATAAATTAATTCTGGTATAACTCCTATTTGATATTAACGGAGTTCCGCGTCAATGAATCAACATAAAATAAAAATAATAAATTAAACTGCTGAATTTAGCTAAAAATCCCTGCCTTAACTCATATTTGATATTAAATCACCACAGAATCGAAACTGTGTCCCATGGTGTGTATGCTAATTTGTAGACAGACTGTCTGCGTCTGGTCTGAATCTCTTTTGGCACGTGGTCACGCCCACATTGCTGAGCGTTGCAGACTTCGCACGCCTTTTCCATTATGGATTCTGCGAAAGATGTATAATTGAAACAAGAGAAGTTTTATCGGCTTTCAAAATTTGATCATGAAATACAAGGCAAAGGATGTGACACTTCGCATTATACGGAGACCTTTCCTACCCAATGGATATGGATTTACGCAAAAGTTTGAAGTGGAAAAAAAAGGATAACTGATATGCTATAGTACAGCTTTGTGTTTGGTGTTTTCATTAGTTTTATTTTGTACTTATATTGTAAAATATTGAAAATCATTTTAAAAATATTAATAAACTATGAGAAACATAACAACATACTGATTTCACAACTTGGTTCTAACAAACGAAATCACATGTGGATAAATCATAAATCGATGTGTGGAATGAAAAAAAAATTGGAATGTTTTACATAAATGTGCATGATTCAGCAGTTTAGATGCGAACTATCTTCAATAATGAAGAGAAAAGAAAGATTTCAAATAGAATGTGACAATGCGCTAATTATGTGCCAATGCTAAAAAAATGAAGAAAGTCATTTTAAAATTAGCAATCACTTGAGCATAATTGTGTTATAGCAACATGAACACGTTATATATAAACGCTGACAAAACCACACATTAAAAAGAATTGTAGTTGAAGTACGGATTTTTTAATCATACCGTGACCGTATTTAATGGAGTCAATTCATGCTCAATCGAAACACGCCAAAAGACAACTCAATTTTTGCATTCTTTGTGTATTTCGCATGAGGAAAACCGTAAGACAACGCGCAGAGATTTCAGATCTCAATGGGGAACTTCAGCTATTTTTTTTATTATTATTTTCCTAATCGATTGAAAATGCTTCAAAATGAACAATAACATTAAAAAAAAATTCTAGGCAGTTTTTTAAAAATATTTTTATATTTGCAATCGAAGTTCACATCTCAGATGACGCGGGTAAAACGATCCATTTTGGCTCGAAGCGGGTCTGACGTCACATGTGCTCAAACAGGGGAGAGTTCCCGTTCGCTCGCTATACAGATTTTGCAATTTTTTTCTGTATTTTCCGACTACCGCATCAGATAAAATAATGTCGGAAAGATTCAAGTATTGTATTGTTCCTAAATGTGTTAATACAACTATAACGGCACCCGATGAGTAATTTATCTATATCATTTCTACTAAAATTGTATATCACAAAAAACAGTTAAAAACATCCTTGAACTCGATATCCGTTTTGTTTTGAATATAAGTATAAGGTGAGATTTTAATTATCAATTTTAAAGCAAATGGTTAAATTTAATTATTTTTTTCCTTCTATTTGATTACATAGAATTTATATTTTAACCCTTTGAGTGGCGGTGGCACAGAGGCTGTCCCAACTTCTTTAAGATTTTTTTAAAAAGAATTGCTCTTATTATATTACTGCTTATATTATTTTCATGGATATTCAAATGTTTCTTATATTTATTTTTAAATTACAGAACCATTCAAAATTAATTAGAATATCTTAAAATATAACTTTAAATTCATGACTTTTTTGATAATGAAAATCGTTTTCATTTGTAGTGCAAGAAAATAATTCACAGAATTTTTGATGCAAAATAAATCATTTAGATTCAATGAGTCTATTCAAATCAAAATCAGTCTTCAAAAAGTCTATTTACTTATCAATTATTACAATTCAAAAAAGGTACAAGATAAATTTATCTCACCGTACATCTAGTGTTTGTCGATTTGTACATGGGCCTTAAATTGCTACATTAGTCGCATTCGGTCGTGTTTGAATATTATTATAAATTTATATAGGTTTCCTTATATAAGTTACTTTTACCGGATTTTTTTATATTAATTACTATTGACTAATATCTTCAAATTAATACTTGAACGAAGGAAATAATTTATATTCTTCATTGCAGAGTAATATAAAACTATATAAAATAAAATTAATTAGGGCGCTCTGCCCCCTGCTCGCTAAAGCTCGCCAACCCCCAGGAAGATTGCGTTGCAATCCTCCCAGGTTTGCTACGCAAATCTTGCTCGCTTCGCTCTCTACAATGAAGACACTGCGTGTCCTAGCAAAAATGTTGTAAAATCTTTATATATATATGAATCAGCTTTATTTTGCTTCTGATGCTTTAATTTAAATCAGCACAGAATAAAATATTTTAGCCTCAAAAAGATATTTTTCTTCAAATAAAACTTACAAAGAAAATTATGAAAGTGATAAACAAATGAATAAGAGTTTCAAAATTAAAACAAATATAATTATTCTAAAAGCTATCTCTAAAAACAAAGTATATTTAATATTATTAATAAAGAGATTGTGGTCTTACATCTTATCACTATGAAGATAAAAAAAGACAGTATCATGAATAAATAAAAGTCATAAGCTGATTTCCTTTTAATGCTTTCATCTTAATCAAGAAGGAATAAAATTTTTTGGCCCTGAAAGGGACCGTTTTTTATATAGTGGAAGCATCAGGAAGTCAAATTCAACAGGCATTGATGTATCAGAGAATTCTCTTATACATTTGAAAAAAAATTATTCAACTCTATTTCACGATATATACAAACACATACATAAAATTATGAATATATACATTGAAAATACAATATATTGCCCTTCTGAACACTACAAAATATTTCATTTCTGTATATACAAAGCATTACACTTCTGAACACTACAAAAAATTTCATTCCTGGATATAAAAAACATGATTTAAAAAGTTTGCATTATTATTCACTGTAAAAGTCAGAACATCCTTGCATAAGACACTTAATAAATGAACAAATTTGCACTACATCAGTACACTAAATTAATTAAGAATTAACTAAGAATTCTCTGAAACAATTGATATACATTTTTAAAAAATTAATATTGTCGCTGGTCAAAATTTAATTTATATACAAAATATAAGCTACATACATATAAAAGAGTTATATTAATGTTCACGGTATTTCTCTGTAAAAACAATTACATACCTCTTTGGTCGAAGAGATTACTGAAACACTATCAAATGACCTGGCTCTAGACAAACCAACACAAAGTTGGCCATGTATAAAAACAGGATTAGTTAATACCAAGCACACTTTATCAGAAGTTTGGCCTTAGGATTTATTAATGGTCATAGAAAATGCCAAACCTACAGGGAATTGTTTTCTTTTAAAACTAAAAGGCATGGTGGGATGAGCGGTATTCTGGGAATAAAAAATGTTTCTTTTGATGTTAATGATGGGATGATGGGAATTAAAAATGTTTCGTTTGAGCTTGACTCAATCATTTCTGCTTCAATAAAGTTACACTGTAGTTTTGTCACTATTAGCCTTGTTTCACAGCCCATTGCACAGGCCTTTTGAAGGCATCAAATTTTGAAGTAGCATTATCACTGCACTTTTTTTTACTACTTGCTGTTGGTTTGGCAAGTGAACGGCCAACCTCATGATTACATGAGATTTTTCCACTTCAGGAGCACTTACATATCTACCATCTAAAAAAGTTAAAATTTCATCATTGCTTAAAAGACCATCATTTGACTGAAGTCTAACTGAAGCTGCATCGTGACCTTTATAGACATATTTATATAGGTACTTAGCACTCTTTACAGATGCACATACTTCAACATTTATATGGGCATTGAATTTTTTTATCAACCAAGGGTTGTAAGGTACTATATACTAGTACTATATACTATATAACAGTATATAGTACTAATGGTACTATCTACTATATACTGTTGAAAGAGTTTTTCGGCTGTTGTGTAGAATGCTAAATGCATTACGAACAGCAAACTTGTAGGAATAATATTGCAACTGTGTAACCCTAACACGTTTTGCAGATCTTCTTTCTTCAACATGTTCCATGTTGGAATTCCACCCGCATTCCCCATTCGGAAATAGAAGAGGATAAACCATAGGATCGCTGCACTGATTAAGTGGTGAAATATTTTTGTAACTATCAGCAACTGGATAGATGCAAATATCTCGATTTGCTGGGGGCTCTCCGACAAATATTGCAGCAACCTCTGTCCTTGAAGTAGGTGCATTATATCTGCGCAAGTCTAAATCTGGATGTTCCATAAGACACATTTTAACATTTACAGCTGGATTAGATTGTATCAATTGATGCATACGCAGATATGATTCAGCAAATGGATTTATGCTTCGTAAAAAAGCGTCCAACTTCTCCATTACAGAGTGAAGGCAGGCTTGATTAAAAAGGCCTGCAAAAATTTTTTTTTTGAAAATTGTTTTAATTTTGATGACTGATTTTTTTGTTATTTTTCGTGCTGATTCTAAAAATGAAATCCATTTATTTCTATCACATAAGGATTTTTTACAAAGTGATTGCATATTTTAAAGGAAACAGTTGAAATCGCGAAATTTTGACATATCATTTAAATTTCATTAATTCATAAATCCATATAAATTACATTTATATCCTATTTGAAGTAATTGTTAAGTATAGGTAGAAAGTTACAAGTCCTTATAGTAACGTTTTCTGTTTACCTCAAAAGTTCTTTTGTCACTTTTGCTCTTGTGAACTTTGCTGGGATTGTCTCTTTGTAGCATCCAGCAGTAGTCGGCTATCATGCTGACATTCCGTTTTCCTTGATATCGCCTCTCCATTTCTTTTATATCTTGGTGAAATATTTCACCTTGTTCCTTATTAACTGCACCTAAATTTTCATGAAAATAGTCCAGGTGCGAATCGAGAAAATGAACTTTTAAGCTCATACTACAGCCTAAAATCTTGAAATTTTTTATGATCTCTTCAACAATAGATTTGTAGTATGGGTCCTTTTTGTTTCCAAGAAAGCAAGTAATAACTAGTTTGAAAGATTCCCAGGCTTTTCTTTCGTTTGTTTCCATTTTAGTCTCAAAATTTTCATCTTTCATAATTTTCCTGATGTCTGGTCCTATAAATACACCTTCCTTCAGTTTTGCTTCGGATAAACCCGGGAAGTGGTCATAAAGGTATTTGACGCATTCACCTTCTTTTGGTAAAGCCTTGACAAATTGTTTCATAAAACCTAATTTTATGTGAAAAGGTAGAAGGAAGACTTTTTTGGCAAGCAGGAGAGATATCCGGTTTCAACTGGTTTTCTCTGTCTTTAATATTGTGTTTAATAGGTAAATTACCAATTCAGAGGAATATTCTGGATTGACATAGTTTCTTCTTTCTTGCTTGGTAGTTTAATCCACCAATTTAATGTTTTAACTCCATAAATACATTTATCGAACTCATATAAATAATACTTTTTTGGTCGGAAATATACTAAATTCGTAAAAAAATAGATTGCGATTTGTGATAAAACTGTACATGATGGAATTTTTTCATTATTTTTCCAGTAATCAGCATCCAAAAAAACTATAAAAACACTACTTGTTTTAACGACAATTTTTTCATCGCAGACCTGTGTTATTCTCCATACTGTGGGGTCTCGAGAAGCCGTCAATTCTCACGAGAGAGACTGACCAGACCCCCCAAATAGCTAGCTGAAAGCGAACGAAGAAAGGAAGCCGGCGTCGTAAAAACCGATCCTGATTACATAACCAGAAGGGCTTTTTTGGAAAGGCCGCCGCGCCGGCTGACCGTTGAGAGATCACCCAAGTTGACGAGGAGAAACGCATTACGTTGTGGCTTTTGCCAATAAAGATGCGGGAAAGAGAACAGAGATTTGTGGTTGGTGAAACTGTTTCATTCCCCGACAAATCACAAAAAAACTTAACATTTCGGCCACGCCTCGAAGGGCAGGGTCAAAAGTGTTCTTAAACTGGAATTCTGGACGGAAGAGGGGGATCGTTTTTTCGGATTCGGGATTGATTTCTCGTGATCGAGGATTTTTGGAGGCAGCTCTCAGCCGCAGACGCTGTTTGATCGGGCCTTGTCCCGTGAACCGTTAAGTCAACCTTTGGCTAATTAATGCTCTTAGAGAGCTGAAAAGCAACTGAGGAATTCTTCGGAATTTGTCTCGAAGTGAACGTGCAATACTTCACTGCAATTTACCTTCTTCGGTAACAGATATAACTCGTTGATAGTTATAGGCAAATATTTTGAGCGGTCTAATCCCTCAAATCACTCTTCCGGCCATCGGACATTGTACTCGCCTTGAGTAGAACTTTTCAATTTACGTACGAGTAGATTCATAGCAAATCTGCGATTGAATCCAGATTGAACTCTGATTTTGTTTACGCCATCTCGTTTTGAGTTAGGCAAAAATTATGTTTGATATTAAATTGTATATTCTTGTAAATATTCCAATAATCAAGAATCTTTAATTAAAAATGAATATCCTGATATTGCTGTGTCTTGTGAAATCTTTCATAGTTCAGTATCACTGAGCTAAGACGCTACAATACGTCTATTACTTGCTTCACTGGAGTCAAATATGTACAATTGTCCATAGCCAGGTTTGTTTCGTTCATTTGAATAGAGAGGAGAAACCATATGATAAATCTGACCATGTATAAGGAAGCAATATGGGCCTGTTCCAGGAGGTGCCTTTATTTCAGCCCTCATAGATGCAAAGGTTAATGCAGCATTATAATCTCGAATATGCTGTCGATAATTTTTTGCTTCCTGTGAATTGCTGCAGAGTAATTCTTTGAAAAGATCAGGACCTTCTGTCAGATTTGGAAGACGAACTTTCCCATCATGACAGCATTTGGTATATTTTTTACTCGAGTTCACTTTTTGTTTTCCCAATAAAGTGGACCACAAAATTCGCACACCTCAGACATATTGCCACAGCTATATTCCTGGATATTCACCTCAATTTGAGAATGAACACGATTTGCCTAAGTTGATCAGAACGTTTCCTGGCTCGCCTAAGCTTATTAGCTTCATTTCTAGTTGATCTCCTTTGAAGCGTTTCATCAAAATTTTCATTTGAACGTTCGAATGCTGTTCCTCCGTAGATTGTAATAAAGGTCTTGCAAACTCATTTGCGTGAAGAATTTAACGAAACGTTGAAAAAAAATCACTTTCAGCATTTGCCGCCGCGTTTTGTAACGAATTATCAGTTTCGACCGTAGCCGGTTGTAAATAAACCGGTCGTTGCCATCGGCAGAAAAGAAATTCACCCCTTTTTTCCGCCTTAGCGTTTTATTTAGGCACACGTGTATTTAAAAAAAAATGCCGTACCTGAATTTATTTTGAGCGGCACATCTGAAATAAGTATATTCCTGGATGTTTTTTTTATTTGGTGGTTTTTTTTGTAGGCATACGAAATTTCACAGATCATGCAAAATCAGGTTCTTCTTCCTTGTGAGACAGAAATTGCATCGTCTTCCCGGATGTCCGAGGGCCTCTCCTCAATTTATTGCTGCCTGATGCTTTCGAAAATCTACCCGTTTTTCCTAAGGAGACGTCTATTGTAGTATAGTATAGAGCTTTTTTCCGGTTACTGAATGCATTCAAACAGCGTTTCTTATGAGATAATTTGAGAGCCGCGGTTTTGTGTCCAGTTTCTTTGCCATCATTGTAGAATAAATCCTTGGCAAATTATCCGATTTACTTTGTACAAAATCAATATCCATTATGAAATTAAACGTTGAATAGTAGAAAAATCAAAACTTCACTTCTAAAATGTAAGCTAGTACAAACGCCTGGAATCAAAACACGGTATAAAAGTAGCGAAAGAGACGTATGTGAATGAAGGCACATGTGACGTCAAAATCTACTCGGCCAACGAGAGTGCGTTTCGGATTGTATCATCGTCCCTGCTATTTCAGTGCATCTTTCGCCCTCAATATTTAAATAAATAAATTTTTATGTAAAATTTCACTTGCATATTTGAAATTAGAATGATTTTTCTATAAATACAGATTGCTTTCACGCGTTTTTGAAAAATGATGAAGTTTCCCATTGCTAGTCATGTGACTGTGTTGCCAAGCGAATTGACTCCATTATGAAATAAACTCAACCCTCCGACAGAGGGATGTTTTCAGTCACTTTCTATCTGCAACGTTTGAGAAAAGCTTAAACTATCTTCGCAAAGCAGTCATACGCAACGTTATAATAAACTATAATTAAATATATTATTATATATAATGTTGAGTTATAATAGTATAATATAATTCAAAATTTTGTAATATAATTACAATGCATTTACTCAAAACGTAGCCTGCGAAATCGCATGAAATATAGTCAAACCCGTTATAACGAACCTTCAATGGACCAGAAGTTTGTTATAACCGAGGCTTCACTATATCCGATTTTTCAAATATTGGATACACAAGATTTCCTGTAATCTTTAAATGCATTTCTGTGCTGATCAAATTAATTACATCAAATTGCAATTAGTAACGGGCTATAGTAAATTAAAATAAATATTTGTTCTTAAAGTATTAAGTAGTGAAATTAATTGTACTTACATATATTTCTCTAAAGTATGAAAATCAGTAGTGATTTTTCAATTAAGACTTGAAACTAAGATCGTTACAAGCATTTGAAAATACATGAGGGAATTCAGTTGGGATCATTTGAAAAGTTCGTTGTAACCGAGGGATCGTTATATCGCTGGTTCGTTATACATGGGTTTGACTGTAATTGGATTGCGATTTCGAGGAAGTGGGTTAAGCGGAAGAAAATGAAATCAGTTCTTAAAAACTATATTTAAACGCATAAAAAAGTAACAAAATCCCCAACGTCAATAATACACTGCCTTCTACACAAGGTATCTACCGAATTCTCTATTCCCGAATTCCGCTGGCAGCAGCCACGGTCGCCGGATAGAAGGTAGTTCGATTCCGTGTCCGGCGCATCGTTTCAGAAGCGCCTGACATCCCTTCCTAACTATTCCAGATTGCGATGCCGGAATGTTTAATCAGCTTGCCTGGATCACGGCTCATCCGGGACTTCCTGCCGGACCATCGCTTTCCGAACAGGAATTGCCTGGGTCGCCCGGGCACGTTTCGGTACACTTAAGTTGCCCGCCGTCTCACGCATCGGTGAGAAATTCGATCAAAACTTAAAGGCCCAGACCATAATACTGTACCATACCTTGAAATATTTTAGCCAATATCCATAAAATATGTTCAGGTGAAGTTATGCTGGGAGCTATTCAGAATAGTGGAAGTTGTTTATAGCTTTATTGCAGATTGCTAATACACTGCGAAAGATAAACGTGCATTGCATTTTTTTTATAAAAGTGTTTAATTTGTATCAAATAAAGAATCAAAATTATTTAGTTCAGATTATATTTGTAAAACAATTTAAAAGCGACAGAAACAGCATTTATGCATTTGGCAGACGATTACGAAGTATAATTTTGACAGAAAAAAAAGAACAAACGATATTTGCGAAAAGAAACACGATAGTATGTTTCATTTCAAATTAAATATTTCCTATATGAAAAATAAAATAACCATTTTTACCATTGAAATAAATTTATAAGAATATAATAAACACAGAAAACATTTGATAAATTTATAGTTCTAATAGTGATTTATAAATAATGCTTTATAAATTTTAAAATTAATAATGGCTTATAAGTCGGACTGTATCATACGTTGAGAAATGTTAGTTATTAACAAAAAATAATTTGTTCGTAATGGGTCTCAACATTTGCCGCCACCTTGGATTTTATCCACCTGGCTTAGTTTTTCTTACATATCTCAGAAACTATTAAAGCTAGGGGAAAAAAATAAAAGCACGCATTTGTTGAGAATTTTACGATCACCAATTTGCTATATTACATGTAATTTGAAAATCGAATAGTTTTCGAGGTATTCAAGAAAAACTAAGAAAAGGGGGGATAAAATCCAAGATGGAGGCAAATTTTGAGACCCATTATCTCAGAAACTATTAAAGCTAAAACCAAAATAAAAGAAAAAAATTTGTAGGGAATTTTACGCTCTTTAATTTTCTGATTACATGTAATTTAAAAATTGAATAGATTTTGAGATATTCAAGAGAAACTAAAAAAGGGGATGGAATCCAAGATGGCGATAAACTTTGAGACCCATTATCTCGGAAACTATTAAAGCTGGAAGATAAAAAAAGTATGTTTTTGCAGGGAATTTTACGCTCTTTAATTTGATAAATCAATTGTAATTTGAAAATTGAATATTTTTCGAGATATTCGGGAAAAACTAAAAATGGGGGGGGATGAAATACAAGATGGCGGCACGAGCTCACCCGCCAGGACCGGGGACTTTTAGTATGTTCGTCAAAAGCCCCTCACAAACAAATGTAAAAATTTTCAAAACTATACGATTTAATGTTTTTTTTTTTCAAACCCTTCCTTGACTGGACTATCAACTAAGATTTTTAAAAATTCATCCACTTTGAGACCAATTATCTCAAAAACTATTAAAGCTTTAAGAAAAATCAAGGCATCAATTTGTAGGGAATGGTACGCTCTTAAAAATGTAAAATCACATGTAGTTTTAGTATTGAATGTTTTTCGAATTATTCAGGAAAAACTAAAAAAAAAAGGGGTGGGTGAGGAAATCCAAGGTGGCGGCAACATTTGAGACCCATTATCTAGGAAACTATTAAAGCTGGAAGAAAAATAAAAGTATGTATTTGTAAAGAATTTTACGCTCTTTAATTTGTTAAATCACTTGTAATTTGAAAACTCGATAGTTTTCGTAATATCTTCGAAAAACTGTGGAAAATGACCATTTCACACTATTTCACCCCCTCTCCCCGACGCTCGAGGTCGTGTGACTTTTTGCTACTTACTACGGGGAGGGTATGAAATAAATTGGCACTGGAGAGAACTTTTCTTTTTGGATGTTTAGGTTTGGCCGATTTTTCGGCTAATTGTACCTACTATTTGTTTTATAAACTATTAAAATATTAAAGTACCTTTAAAGTGGATCTATGAAAATTGTAAGTAATTGGTAATTGTAAGGACGGTAATTGCAAGTTTTGAATGCACTACTGATGACTGAAATGTGCTTTCATTAGAATTATTCTAGTTTTTGCTAAATAAAATATAAAAGCTGTCTAATTCTAAGACAACATATTTTTATTGTGTAACTGAGGAAACTTTGTTGTTATTGAACTGGCAAAAGATTACGAAACAAATTTCCTATATGAAATTTCTTTTTTTTTGTTATAAACAGCTACCCAAAGTTGCGTAACATTACGAACAATACATTTTTACATAATATTAGTTACATGAAAGCAGAGACTTCCGATTTAAGCAATCACCAAATCCATTTGGCTAACATTTCTGACTGAAGCTCAAATTAGTTACGTATTAGTTCGATGCTTTACCTTTCTACGTAAAGCATCGAATTCTTCGTTATTTTATCGCAATTTACTTTCTCTATTAGCTTATAAGCATCTGGTTACAAAATCCAGGTGCATCGTGTTGAGATTTAAATTGACAAAAAAAAGAAGTTTTGTTTTATATAGAATCTGAAAGAACGGTAATGTAACAATAACGGCAGCTATTCCATAAAAAGAGACAAAATGATAACGTAATTTAGATGAACATTCAAAAAGGTATCGGAATAAAAATTTCGAAAGATTCGATTTGGTGTTTCGAAAGCATCCTCAAATCATAATCATAATAATAATTAAAAATAAAGAAAAATTTCATTATCTTCTTAAAACAGACTTTTCAAAATTTGAAGTTCTCTTTTGATAAAAGTTCCACTGGTATGCTGGCCTTTAATAACAAAATAGAAAATTCTTCCATTCTATATTTTTTTTATTAAATTACTAGCCGATCTCGTTGCCCTCTTGGCGGGTTCGCGGCCAACACCCACTTTGCTCAGCACTGTCCTTGCCACCTGGCTGCTTCGAGGCTCTCAGCCACAACTTTTTTCAGTTTTAAATACTGCATGAAGATCAGTGGAACAGACCATAAAACCAAAGTATATTTCACATATTCTTTGTAGACAACAGATTCCATTAAAATTGTAAAATCTTTTAATAAACCTCATCTAGTTGTAATGTTTTGTATAAATTTTTCACGAATTTCGGTATAAAAGTTCAGATTCATAAATACAGAATGAAATTGCCCTAACTAAACAGTTTTCATCACCTACAATAGGAATTTGACAATATTTTTGACATGCCATTGTGATGGAACTGTTGGGATCTTTATATTTAAAATAATATGGCCAAGCCTTCAAACAGTTCGCCAGCCCCAACCACCAGCAAATTTTGACATTTTTTTCATTTCAAAGGTTATGACGTCTATGGTCATCATCAATGGTCGTCTTGCCCCCCCCCCCCAATCCATTTTCGAACGAAATCGAAAAAATACTTCTCCTCTGTACATTGTCTATAGCAAACCTTGTAGAAATTCCGCACCCCAACGACCTAACCGATTTCGACAATTTTTATTTCATATGGAAGCTTATGACGTCTAGATATGCCATCTGCCCCCCCCCCCCCCCCCCCCCCCCCCCCCCCATTTCGAACGAAATCGACGAAACACCAGAGAATGTATGGTGAAAAGGAGTTTTCTATTTCGTTCAAAAATGGGGGTGGTGGGAGACAGGCGAACCTTGATGACATATCTAGACGTCATAACCTTTCAATTAAAAAATTGTTGAAATCCATCGGGTGGTTGTTGCTATCGAACTGTCCAAAGGTTTTCCCCCATAAAACATTCCTAACTGAGATCGCCAGCCTCATCCACCCGACTGATTTTAACAAGTTTTGTTTCATATGAAAGCTTATGACGTCTAGATATGTCATAAAAAGTTCGCCTGCTCCTCACCACACCCCAGTTTCAAACGAAATCAGAAAAACTCTTTCCCAATGTACATTCTCTATTTTTGGACCGTTCGTCAACAACCAACCGACGGATTTCGACATTTTTTTTAATTGACAAGGTTAGCGGCGTCTGAATGTAATAAACAGAGGTCTCCCCACCAAACCCATTTTGGAACAGAAATCAAACCAGCGATGGCCTCCCAGAAACTTTCTCCATATGACAAGTAATGTGGGGTGGGTAAACGCAGTGGTAGTAAATATTGATGGGGTATTTTCAAGGCCTGGTTATTTTGAGAAAAAAAATTAGAATGGTGATTTACAATGAAACATATTCAAATCTGAATTTGAAAAAGAAATTGCGAATATGTTCTCAATTTTACGCGCTGAGAACTAGAACTTTATTTAACGTTTTTGACCAATCTTACCTGATATCACCAAGATTCACCAACCTTCACATCTGGAAAATGTCAAAACAGAACTTTGATTCAGGGGTTGCTAATTTCCAGTGCGGCTCGCGACAATTTCCTGCGTAGACATCCAAGGGTCAAACGCTCAACCGATTTCTTTTAGTAAAATAAGCGAGCAACTCAGCATACACAGGCATGTGCATTTTGAACTAAATAACAATTTGAACACCTGTTTTTTGTGAACAATTTGGGCCAGAGTCTATAATTAATGTTGAGCATACTGATACAGTTTATTTATTTAAACCAAAGGGCTTATGAGATACAAATGGTTATACAGACCGAAGGTGGACAGTCAACCCGTCCACGGATTTCCCCAAAGTTTATACGGACTACCATTCAGACGATAAACTGTAAATTTTATCCGTCTGCTATTCAAGTTTTTGGTTATAATCGTTCATGACTTCGGACATACCAGACAGACTTCCGTTGACGGATTTGTCCAAAATTTGATGAAAACCACATTATGCTTAAAGACAACCCGAAACTTCATCCCCGGCTCTAATGGTTTTCGAGTTATCGTGTTCACACACACACACACACACACACACACACACTGAATATTCAAATTGTTTTTTCGAGACTAGGGAGGTCTAAAAGTGGAGATTCATCAAAATCTCGGTTCAATTTTTTTGACAATTATCTTTTCTTACGAAAGTAAAACATATAGAGAATGTATGATGGAAAGATGCTTTTTTAATTTCGTTCAAAAATGGGGTGGTGGGGCAGGCTACCCATGATGACATATTTACACGTCGTAACCTTTCAGTTAAAAAAAATTGTCAAAATCCGTCGGGGCGTTGTTGCTGGCGGACTGTCCAAAGGTTTTTCCCATAAAAAATTCTTCACCGAGATAGCCAGCAACAAACACAAGACGGATTTCGACGATATATCATAAACTTATGACGTCTAGATGAATCATCAAGGTCATCCCCACACCCCATTTTAGAACGAAATAAAAAACCTTTCACATTTCTCTATATGTTTTCGATTTCAGTTCGATAGGGTTGCTTGGGGGCATACGACCTTTGATGACATATTTGGACGTCATAGCTTTCATATAGTATAAAATTGTCAGAATCTGTTGGGTGGTTGTTGCTGGCGGAATGTCAAGGTTTTTCCCATAGAGAATTTCCCAGTGGAAAGGTTTTTTTCGATTTAGTTCGAAAATGGGGGCGGGGAACAGGCGATCCTTGATGACATATCTAGACGTCATAAGCTTTCATATGAAACAAAAATTGTCAAAATAGGTCAGGTGGTTGAGGCTGGCGGACTCGGTGAAGAATTTTTTACCAAATTATTTTAAATAATTAAGTATTTTACTAATGAAAAAGTAACATAATTTCCCCTCGCTAAAATAAGTTTATAAATAAGTTGGTTTACATCTGTAAATAAAATTGCATTAAATTTATAAAAAGTTATAAATAATTTAAATAAAAATTAGAATAACCGAATTAAAATGAAATTTTTAAATAAGAAATGATTTACAAATAAATAAATAAAATAAAGGTTTGATACACCAAATAATTTAGTCAATATCCATCAGCTATTTATTTGTAGTTATTCTAGAATCAATTCAAAGTAATGGAATTCTTTCATAATCAAAAAAGGATTCTTACTCTGCTGTGAACATGTAACGGCATTCTGTAGATTGAAAAGTGTATTTCAGTATATTTGTGTTAAAAGTTTTTTATTTTTATCAAATAAACCCTAAAAGTTTGTCATTTCAGAATCTTAAATTAATAGATTATTAAAGGATTAGTAGAAACAATATTTATACGAAAAACAACGAGATTGTTCTTCCCTCGAGTTTCTAGTATGTTTACTTACACAAGATGGCGTCTTTTTGTGTTTAACCTCACAATATTGTGAAGAGAATCGAGTATCCAGTTTGGTTCTCTTACCTATGATCAGAATTTGATATAGATGAACACTTTGATGCAAAGATTACACAGTTGTTGGCATACACACAAAACAGATCACAGACAAAAATTTGCTTAGGTTTTGATGAAAAAGACCGTATGTAATTTTATGATCTATTTCTTTGTGGTTTGGAATTATAGTGTTCAAATTCGCACAGATGGACAGGAAACAGAACACCGAGCATGTTGAAACAAATTATTTCTCCTTCCTCCTTTTAAAACATTTTTAAATTGATTCATTTGCACATTGAATTCGTGTCATTTCATTTCTTCTATTATATTTAACAGCACGATTGAGATTCATGTTTAACTCATTGAAAAGAAGACTAAAACCAAATCTCATTCGTTTGTTTACGTTTGGAAAGTGAAACCACGTGCTCCATCAATTGCTATGTAGATGTTACCAGACCATATAACTAAATAACGCGACGAGAAAAATATTTGTATAGAATATAAAATGCTTTTAATTATTTTTGATGAATAATGCGAAAGGTGAGACAACCTGCGAACAGACGCAATCTACAATCAACTTTTTATGAGACTTTGATTGTAAAAAACTTATCGAAAATTTCTAATCAAAATTGGAGAAGGAAATTTTTTTGCGAGTTTTAATTTAGCGTTACTGAATTTTGTCTATTCTTCAAATGAATCTTTCCATACCAGATATTTTTGCATCCACTCTGACCCGAATCAAAATACACGAAATGCCAGAGGCAGTTTTATTTATGACGATCCTACTAAAAGGAAGGTTATTTCAACCCTTCGAGGCATACAACGTAAGGGAAACACAACATTTTCAGAATGGGAACATTTCGATACGTCTGTTTGCTGCTTAACGAATGCTATGTAAAGAAATCAAAGACGAACTTTTAGGTCAGTGTGACCATTTTCAGTTTTGCTTAACGACCGTTTGCAAACACATATTTAACATTCATTTGATATATTTCTTTTATACTTTGACTCTCTGGTATACGAAATATACTTACAGAAAGTATTGCAACCACCGTAAATTTCACCCTCAGGGTTTTGATACAGTTTCTTTTTCTTCATTCGTATTCTTGATCGGTATCAGTTAAAATGGCAGATCTGATATAAAATTTCCTACAGTCTGTAATTTGATTGAGAGTGCCGAATTTCTCTCATTTGTGCGAGTTACTGTGTACACGGACAAACAGTCAGGCGGATTTAAGACGGTTGTTCGATAAGAGAAAGAAAACTTAATTTTTTTCTGTATAAACTTTAGTATGATTTGGACTGACTCTTTCCTTTGAGGTTTATATATAAAGCTCTAGGAGCAGCTAAAAGTTACCAATACGTAAGAAAACTTTCAACATCAGCAAAAACTTCACTGAATACATTTTACCGTGGGAGAAAACAAGACTGAACAAACCAAAATCAAGTATTCAAGAAATAACTCAACTTCAAGAACAACCGTGCTTAACACAACTGTCTTAAATACTTACCAAGAGCTCCAAATTTCACAGCAGTATCACAAAACCATTTAAAAATATGATTTTGCTATATTTCACGTTTTTCAGTGTTTCATTACTCTAAAAATTTATTATAAAGAAAATATATGTATACAATAATTATAACTATCTCAACTGAACTTGATCAACCAAACCAAAATTAAGTTTGCCATGAAGTAAATTGATGGCTTTTAGAACAATATTAACTCATTTTTAAAAGTAGAATGTTTTCCCACGTAATTGCAGTAATTTTTTGAGCAACCAGATTATCCAGATTTCCATAGCTCTTTCTGCACGTGGCACATTCTCGAGCCATCGATGGCAGCAGAATTTCGAGGGGAATTTCTCACTGGAACTTAGCTTCATCGGGTCTTCTCTACGGACTGGAGCATCTTTAAAAAGCCAGTACAAAGAAGACAGTATGCTGTTTTGACAGGGACGTGGCGAGGGGCGGCGGCGCGATCCAAAAAATGCCGACTCTCATGATGAACTTTGCAGACTTAAAGACAAATATTTTTATAGTGCCTAATATACATACATGTTCCTGCTGTGATGCATAATATCATTTTCAATGATGAGGACACGAAATATCTAAGGGCTGAAACAAAGACCTGCCTTCAAAAATCACATTCAAAAAATAAAGACAAAATTTAGCTCAGCAAAGGCGCGATGTTATTCCCTCCTCGGTAGGAAGTCCGAACTCTCGATGGAAAATAAATCGTTCCCTATAAATCACTTTTGCGACCATTGATTATCTGTGCTTTCCCAATGTATATGTGTGGGTACAACTCATCAGAAAAACTGGGAGCACTGCAAGAAAGATATCACAAATGTCCTCAGAACCTAAATTTATTCGTAAATATCTGAAACGCAAAACCATTTGGGATTTATTTAAAACTAGCAGTACAAGCACGGCGTTGCCCGTGGAATCAGGACTTCACAAAATGGAAAAAAAAAACCCGTCCACAATGGCATGAAAAACTTCTGAAAACAAAACAAAAGATACACATTATTGATTTTCACGCTTAATTTTCTTCGCGATAATGATATTTCAAATGTAGAAAAACAATACAGAGTACGTTAATCCAAAAAAATATTAAAAAATTGCAACGTGAAAATGATTATTATATAGCAAGCTTACAAAATATGAGAGACAAATAAACACTTTAAGACACTGTCGAAAATAATAATCGAAGTCATTCAGTTAAAGGTTATGACGTCTCCTGCGCTCTGCACTGTCAGCCAATGAAATTGCCAGCAACGTTCCGGTGAAGTGTCGCAGGAGGAAGCTCGCTAGAGAAAAATATCATTCAACTGACCAGTAAAAAAAAAAAAAAAAAAAAACGGGAAAAGATATTTTAACCATTCTTGTTTTAAATCCGACAGAACCATTCTAGTTATAAGCTGAAAAAAATTGAAAATAATAGTACTATTAGAACGTCGGATGCAGCAAAGTTAAAAACAAAAATAAAATTTCGATGGCAAAACTGACTATTTTTTTAAAATGTCTCACAATTCAGTAAATTCCGTTTGAAGCTCTAAACAAATTTCATTAGAAAGAAAATTGTTTGTTCTATCCGATGGTGTATTGATTGTTTTTTCAGCTATCATTAGAAAAGATACTACAGCCGTAAACGTGCCAAAAATTACCCGAAACGACACAAAACACTAAATAAAAATTTTTCTAGATAAAATTTTAAAATTCAGGCTTCGAGGCGCATTAAGTCACCACTAAGACTACCTGTGTGCCAAATTTCAAGGCTGTAAGTGTGATAGATTCGTCTGGACATCGCGCGAACATATACACATTTTTAGAAAAAAGTGTATATGTTCACTTTTGTCAGAAAGCTCCTCATATGTAGTTCTTCAATAATATTTAATCTTTCATTTTTAAAGATGCTTTTTTATGACCATCTTTTCTTTTGAATCCAGGAAATGAACATTTTTAATAAAGAAAAAGGAATATAAAAAGTTCCCAAACTTTATTTTCAAGCAATATTTGTTACTGAGGTCAGCGGCATAAGATTGTGACATTTCTTAAAATCCATGAAACAGTTTAGCATTTGAATAATGCAATTATTATTAGCAGCTAACAACTTTACATATTTTAAGAGGCTAAATTTTACACTCTCAGGATTGAAAATGTTTCAATGCAATCACTGAATGTTACTGCTAGTCAAGTTTCTGTACAAAAAAAATCGATAGTACGAAAAAAAAATTATAGTAAAGTTGGAGAGAAAAGTTCATTCATTCATTCATATAAGCTTAGCAAGGAAAGGTTAAAATACGCAGCTTTTAAATGCTATTCAGTTGGGTGTAATAAATGTTAGTAATCGCATAATTAAAACATATGCTCACTTGAAAGAAACTGTTTCACACCGGGTTAATATTTGTCTCCTGTTGTAAAATAAATCGCATCATTGTGACTTGTATATCAAATTAACAAAATTAATTTATATAAAATACATTTTTTATAAATATATGATGAAAGCTAACATACTAAATTAATGTTATTAAAAATTGTTAGCATCTCTCAAGGTTTATTAAATCTATATTATAAAAAATTTAAATAATAATTTATTCCTTTTTTGTGTCGTGGAAAAATTTTCATAAATGTTTTCTTATATTTAAAAATATAAAAATAATATGCAAAATAA